>JAYMTA010003822.1:0-13583 GCA_036897625.1 Pelargonium cotyledonis | reverse complement strand
TAAAAGTTTGGGTACTAAATTGGGTATTTTTTGAAAGTTTGGGTACCAAAAAAAAATGGTTATCCCTAATAATTTGAGTACGAGTTAATGGGGATGATATTTTTGCGAGAAAATAAAAGAGACGAGACATGATACGATATGGTCCCATTTGGCAGGGTGTGGGGCCAGTACAGCTAGATAAAGGCTGTCACCACGTTGTCAATATAGAAGACCCAGCTCAGCTGGACTGGACTGGACTCGGCTCCATTGGGCCTTCGATTTTCACCTAAATATCCATTTCTATTTCACTCCCTTTTCTGACGCGTCATCCCTTGTCGTTTTCTTCGCAATCTCTTCGCCGTTTTGGACGGCTCTACTTGACGGCGCTGCGAGATTTTATTCTCTTTTCTATTTTATTCATAAACTATATTTTTAAGAATAAATAGTAGTATTTTTGCTTATAATGATTTGTAGTCTTAATTATGAACTCATTTTTAGATTATACAATATACAACTTTCTTGTAGAAGTGACACATGTTCAACTTCTCAAAATTTCTAATGATTTTTATGTTCGGTAAATGTAAAATTCAATGGACTAAACTACAATAAAAAATAAATTATTATTGGTTCTTAATGTAACTTACTTGACGTAGACATAAAAAATCAAACTAAAGATATGTAACTTGATGTAACTTACTATTGACTTAGCGTAAAAATCCATGTGTAAGTGATAATATGATTCAAAATCAAGTTGAACTAAATATATACTTTTATAGTGGAAATTCTCAATCCCAATTTCAATATGAATCTTAGCTAGTGCGTTTGTATTAGATATCACTTAAAGGTTGCGTTAATTTATTTCACAACAATCTTAAAGAAACTCATGATTTTGATACAATCATATATTATGATAAACTGTTTTTAAATATTGACCTGTTTAAAAATGCGTATCACGACAATCGTTGAACGATGTTATATATAAAGCATCTTCAATGCAACATTTAAAGGAGACACAAAGAGAGTTCGAATTCCTTTAGTGAAATATTTATCACTAAAGTTGAAGGTGTTGAGGAGATTAAGTCAAGTGAAACAAACGGTGCCTATATTGCATTGTAAGCCTCACCATAAGTTTTCTCTCAATTTTTAGCATGTGTTACAATAAATTGTAGATATAGGATGATAAGAAACATAAAAAACGACTCAAGCATTTGACACACAAAAAACTATAAACGCTAAAGATGCTAAATATTAAGACACGATATATATCAACCATACATTATTTGAGAAATAGCCTAACATTTCACCTAATCTCTTAGTTATATATGTTTATATTGCATTGCTTGTCTCCATAATAATGCATCGTCCTATAAAAAGTCCACATATTTAGTCAAGCAATTATTATTTGCCTTCATCTCTCATTTCAATTCAATGGAAGTTAGGTCTCTAATTTTCTTTTCAATATGCTAAAAATATTGCTTATATATAATAATAATAATAATAATAATTCCAATAAATTATAGGCTTATAGGTTACTAATATGGTTTATTTAGTCAATTTAATTATTTAAAACAAGTTCAATACTTTTTAGTTATTCCAAAATAAATTGGGGAGGAAAGAAAAAGAAGAACATCTCAGACTGATGAGAGGTGCATGAATATATAACATAAAAATAAAAAATAAAAAATAAAAAAACAATTTTGACTTGTTGCACATATGTTATGTTTTTTTTGTTTTATTGCTACATTGTATACCATGCCATGCATTATGAGAAACCCATTCCTCAAAATTTCCAACTGTTTTAACATATTTGTAACTTGATTTGATTTGATGATCCAAATTTTCTAGGCACACCTATATATACTTTTTTTTATATTTCTTTATCATAACTCATAAGCAACAACATTCATTCACAGTATTGCAATGCAAGATAAGCTAGTTTTATATTTATTACACCTAAAATAATATGGGAACTATTTATTGGTCATAAAACTTTTGTTTCAATCCAATCTTTGTCCATTTCGTTCCGACAAGTTAAGCTATGCACTCACTCAACAAACACTATGAATAAATATTTTTTTGTGCTATGCATGTATTAATGAGGTGTAAATATATTTGTTATATATGGGTTAGACAATTCGTGTTAGTGCATCGTATTCTTGTCGTTTTGGAAGTTGTGTTGGACGATGTAATAAAATATATTTCGTAATTATGTTGCACAACCCAACACGACAACTTTAACATAACAACTGATCATGAGTCACATGAACACAAAACAATTTTAAAATATGTTGAGTTATCCAACACAAACACATCACAGTTATATAAAACATTATGGTTTAAAAATATTCGTGTGAGTTGTGTTAATACACACAAAACGAACTTAATAGTCAACTCTAATCTTATATATTGTAGCAATGTTAATTTAAACTACTCGAGAGTACAAATAAATTGTTTTTCGTTCTATATATAGAAGAAATATAAGAAAAAATACGAGTCATTTTGTGAATTTGTTGATCATGATGACACTATCTTAAAATAATTCATTTTCATGTTTATATATAGTATATACGAAATTAAACCATAATATTACCATGAAAGATTGGATTAACCGTAAAGTATGTGGCACCAATATTGTTACATAGAAACAATGATTGAATGTTGTTCGATAAAAGTACTCTAATTACAAAAAAAATCGAACAATTTTGGTACGTCTCTATGCAATTGCACATATATATAACATATAAATCGATGAATTTGAGTAACATTTTGCCGTCAAAAGTGCACGATATTCATGATTAGAAACGGACCCAATAACCAAGTTAATTGTTGATCGAAATTGGGAACCACCAAATAATGTGCAATAGGAAGTGGGGAGCAAATTAACAATGGCCAATTGTTTGTTTGGACCAAAACCAAGACCAGAACATAATGTTTGTTGCATAGCTACGCCACCAAATATATTTCCACTCTCACTTTTCATCATTCCACTTCTTTTATGTGCCACCGCAACTATGGACACCCTTGGTCCCATAGCTTGCACTTTTATCATAAAATTAATTATTGAAAATGTGTTACAGTTAATTGAGAATTAATTGAAGATAAGAGGAGGTGCTGGGGTTGGTGGGTGTTTGTGACTGGATGAAGAGGCGGGGTAGATCCGTGAAACCTTAGTTGAGTTGTAGAATGGAGCTGACAAGAGTATGCAGTCGAGTATGAAGCGTTTTAAATTATTTAGACTCTACAAATTAAAGGGAAAAACATCAATGTCTTTATTCTGATTAAGAGGGCTTGTAAAAGTCTCGGATGGTGGAAGTAGAGTCTTTCGAGTTATGTTCAAGAGTAACATATTACAAGTGATTTAGATCGAACGAGAGATTTCTTTTGTCTTCGTTATGGTTACATGGATTTGTACTAAAGAGTTTAGAGTGGTGGACACGCTAGATCTCCAAGTAATGTTTGATAGATACATATTATAAGTGATTAAAACGATTCAAACCGAATAGAAGATTTTCAATATCTTTGGTCTTGCAAATTGTGTTTTTCTTTTACCGGTAGATAAACGAATGAAGTGACTAATGTGTTGGATATGTCATCTAATTCCGTACCCAAATAATATTCAATATGTTTTTATTATTGAAAAAATGAAGATAAGAAGAGGCTTAATCAATATACATAAATAAAAGATATTGTTGACCATATAATAAGGTCATATCTTGCAATTAAATTAGAACAAATCGGATGGGCCATCCATGGAGGCAATATAGGCCATCTTTATCAAAATAAAACATGACATTTGCAAAAACAGGGCAATGGGGGTGCAGTGCATGTGGCACAATGTGACTGATCTCTCTTCAAATATGTACTTACTTATGTCTGATACTTACAGTATTTAATATAGTATGGATATATGTGACTGATATTACGTTAGACAAGACAACTGAAGCTTCCTGGTTAAGCTACGTACTTGCTTTCCAGTTACTGCCAAAATTTACTGTGAACGATGGAGCATATGTTACGGCTCTGGTTTATCTTGTTGCCATGGAAACATGCCGAGCTTATTATATTTTATGTCCAACGTGGATTAGTCATTACTCATTAGGGGATGTACTTATCTGAGAGTGCATCGAAAGTTCTTGTTTTTGGTTAGATGTTTACAACTTTGGGGGATCTCGATTGAATTATTCGCATTTGAGTTGATAAATCTGACTTGAAAGAGTTTTGGGATCATATGATATTCGAGTTTACAATAAATTTCACTTTTTAAATATAAAGTAATTTGAACTAAAGATTGATTTGATATATTTGATTAAATAAGATTAAATTCCAAACAAGATTTGAGTGTTCGCATAATCGAGTTGATCGAAATCGCTGGCTCTACACCCAACGCAAGATATGGACAAAGGTGCCTCAGCCCGGACATCGAGAATTGGCTCGAAGGTAGTCCCATGAACGGCATATGACGATGGATCGATGTACTATGAGAAATTAAGAACCCTTCCTAATATAAGTTGGGTACACACAAGTCATACAAGAGCCACGTGACTATATACAGGAGACGGCAATATATTCGTCCCCATAACAAATTTATTAAGTCTCTTATAAAATAGTTACATCGTCTCCCGAAAGTTGATAGTTTATAATTTGTTTTTAGAGGCAATCATATGAAAAGTCTGAACTAAGTTGTCTCCTATTATTTGTAGTGAGTCAATAGAGACGAGACAACATGAAAATAACACACTTACTGTATGCAAAAGAAAGCTCATGAATATTGAATTATTGATTGGTACATTAAGACCAATCTTGCACATTGGAGAATTTCAATCGATAAATGACTTGTTTTAAATGCTACTGCTACTAGGAGAGGAGGCGTGTACTAAAGTAAGAAGTGATAAAACTTTCACTCGCGCAGTAAAACGTCTGTGAGATAGTAGTATGTCGAGAAGTCTCTTACATTAGTTTAAAAACAAAATAAATGAGAGATTTACTAGCCCGGAATCCAATAAGAATCCTAAATGTCTTAAACAACTTGTCTCAATTAAATTTAGCCTGTATTTATTTATGAGGCAGAGCTGGTTTGGTTGCTTGGTGGAACCCAAGCATAGGAAGTATATCCTGCATGTTACATGATTTACATCAATTAATGTGTGGAAGCTAAACATTGTACCCACAAACATCATTTGTATCGTTGTCTGTAGACAAAAGCTGTGAACCCAAAGCCAGAAGACGACTGGCCTTTCAAGTGGTTTCAGAGCTGCTAGCTACAACATTTCAATGGCTAAATTAAGCAAAAATAGGTACATTAAATAAAATCTCACACTCTGTGTGTATCTTGGTCTCTCTTATTTCTACAATTTTTAGATCTAATTCCAGACAGAAGCCAGAATCAAGTTGGCAGACAGGTAGATCAGTTAGGTCCATTTTATATGTGTTCATCTTTTGGTGGACCCACTAATTACCAATTAAACTAATAATCATGACTCCTAATCGCCACTGATTTCCAACAAAGCTCATGCTTAATTTGTTTAATTGAACTACTTAATTGTGACCGCCAAACCACGCCATATTATGGCTTCGTGCAAGTTTTGATAGAATTCAATCATGGACACTTTCTAGGGCACCATCAAAGCTTGTGCCAATTTCTTGGGGGGTAAGAAGAAAAAAAAAACTGAAATAAGTCCCTTATTGCCTTCAAAATTCACTCGTACTTGTCAAATGTCTGAAACTATAACTGATGAATGTCAAGAACGCACATGAATATATATATATATATATATTTTTTTTTTACAATAGTTGAGTCATATAACATTATTCAAAAAAAATATACGAATTTTTTTTAAAAAAAAATTATACGAACTTACTATGCATATCTTTAAAAAAAATTTCTTTAAAGATTTTACAAAATACCAAATCATTTTAGGTAGTCGTTTTGCTTATTATTATGTGGTTTAGTAGGTTTTGCTATTATCGAGATGTTTTTAGTCTTGTTGGTTATGTAGTTAGCGATTAGAGATTTGGTTTAGACTGGGTCTCTGTATCTATGTACTAATGTGGGTTCTTCAGCCCAATTAACCATTCACTGTGGCCCAAAACTGAAGTCACAAATGATATTCTTAGATGGGCCTGAAATATGTCACAATAAGTTGCTTAATTATTTAGCCCAAATCACAAGCTGGCCCAAAAACTGCCATTTCTCAGCCCAATAACGTAAAGCCCTTTCCGAGTGATCGGCACGTGTGACGGTGAAGAAATCAGCAGATACGTACACGATCGAACCTTCTGGGCTCCGAGTCGTAGTTGGCGTGAACAATAACCACCAGTTTAAGGAAAAAAGCGTTGAGTTTTTAATTTTATCGAATTGTTCTTCGGCGCAGGCGATCGGAGCGCGAGATCTCGAACAGTGTTTGCTCTTCAATTAACATTTCTGGGTCTGCAATGTCTTCTCCAGCAGAGTAATATCCGTTTTCTCTTTCTCAGATTCGTCTTTGAAATGCTGCTTTTGCAGTTTTTTGTGTATTGTTTAATTTTGTATTTGATATTCGAGCTGTTTGTTCAATTACTGTGCCGTGGCTCGTATGTTTTGATTAGACAGTAGGTGGTGGAATTTTTTTGATTCTTTAGTGTCAGTAGCTTGTTTCAATTTGTTTTAAATTCTATATTTTGTTTTAATGTTCAATGTTATGAATTTGTTTCTTTTGCTACTTGTGTCTCTACCTGTTTGGACCTTGTTCTGATCCTAATCCGAGATAATTGCTTATGGCTGCATCTGTTTGGACCTTGTTTGTTAAATTAAGCCCTTAATCGCTTATGGCTGCATCTGTTTGGACCTTGTTTCTCACCCGATTAGGAATGTTCCTTATGCAGATCCTGCCACTTTTAATATTATAAGTCTACTCATGAGTCATGATCACACGGCGCAGCTAATTTTTTACTAGCAACAATGGTTATGGCCATTAAGCAAGTCTCTTTGTTTTGGCTTAGGCTGCTTGTTTCCAATCTAGCACACTGCTTGATTTAGGGGATCCGTCTTTTGTTTTCTTCATTGGATGAGTTGGGAGTTGTAAATCTTCATTTACATGTTTTCCTTTTAAAATTTGAACCCTTTTATTTTTTTTGCTGCCTTTCAGATTTTATAATTCTCTTCCACCTATAAGCAAGGCTTTTGGAACTCTGTGCCTGTTGGCTACCACTGCCAATCAGCTTGGGTTATTTAGGCCTGAGCATCATGCTCTATTTTACCCATATGTTATCTGGCGTTTCCAGGTATGTGTTCTTTTTCTACAGATCAATTCAGGTTTTGAATTTCAATTTTTCTGTTGTTTTATCACAGTATGTCTCATTATCATTTTTGGACTTTTTTTTTGTTTTGTTTTGTTTGGCTAGTTGAATTAGTTTTCTCTATTGTTACTCCATCCATCCCATAGTGAGTGTCCACTTTCTCTAAAAAAGTTTGTCCCGAAATGAGTATCCACTTTCCTTTTTTGTTGGTTAGCGATGCATGAACTATCAACGTTGTCTCTAAGACGAGTTAGTTGGTACCCCTTAGAACAATATATACCACATGGGGGTATGAGGGAGAATTCTCAAGCCTTACTAACTTATTGTTGATTTTTACGAAAGTAAAAAAGGAAAGCGGACACTCGTTTTGGAGTATATATGGCTAGCTTTGTTATTATAAAGCTGTTGGCCCAATGCAATCTGTTTGCTCTTCATGTGATCTGGACATACTATGCACTTTGCTAAAGATTTCCCATTTTTTCAATACAATTTTGCTTATTCTTGTCAGCCAAACTTTACTACGATTGATATCAGGACCACATTGGACATATATGCAAATAGACTTTGTCAGTTGCTTGTCTCTCACACTCATTTTTGGATGGAAAGAGTATAACATGAATGAAATAACCATACTTGCACGCATTACAGAGGTTTCCAAGCGATACATACTGCTTGAAGCCCTCTAATTCGGAGTTTCCAACTGATTCAATTATATAATTAACAAATAGTTGAAATGTTTCCCCACCATAAGATGTTCTACCACGAGTCTTATTTGTCACTTTCTTTCCCACTCCACCAAAACACACTCACTTGCATGCTCATATTGAAGCTATTCATTGCTGTTTCCTTTGAATCTACTGTTAAAAAAGTCACATTTTTCTGGGATATTTTATTCTTCCCATAGTCAGTCGATGTGTATGTATTTTACTTTCTCTCATTTGTAGGTATGGAGACTAATTACAAATTTCTTTTTCCTTGGGAACTTTTCCATCAATTTTGGAATTCGACTCTTAACAATGTAAGCAATTAATGATATATTTTCAGTGCTTAATTTTCTTTGGTTTTCTGGTGCAATTGCTATGGAATATATTGAAAGTGGCAATGTTGGTAGCTTGTTTTCATGGTAATGGGCTATAATTGCGCAGAGCAAGATATGGAGTTCAATTGGAGAAAGGACCATTTGAGAGACGGACAGCAGATTTCCTGTGGATGATGATATTTGGAGCCTTGACGCTATTGGTATGTGAGATCATCATCATTATTGAGCTCTCTGATTTTTTGTTTGAATTGTTTATTTACAGTTGAAAATTAAGGGTGGATTTTTATGTGGTGTGACTGTGACTAGGGTGGATTTTAAGGGTGGATCATCATCATTATTGAGCTCTCTATTTTTTGTTGGAATTGTTTGTTTATTCAGCTCACCTGTTCTGGATTTAATTTACGACTGAAATAATTGTTTGTGCTTATTTGTTATTTGTGCTGTTTCTTCCTTAACCACTAGTTTTTTTTAATTTGGCTCTAGAAAACTCTATAAAGGAGCATGATGAAGTTCATTTCGTGCTGTACACCTCTGTATTTGATATTGTTTTACACACATCTCTTTCACAAGTATTTGCATGCGCTAACTTTGGTTCTTTTTCCTTTGCATATCACTTTCCCGATTGTTTAGGCTTTGGCGGCCATCCCCATGTTTTGGTCCCCATTCTTAGGCATATCGCTTGTGTTCATGCTTCTATATGTTTGGAGTAGAGAATTCCCAAATGCACAAATCAACATATATGGCCTTGTAACCCTGAAGGTAAATCTGCCTAGTATCTATGTGTATCGTTTAATTTCGTTGTTTTCTCTCAAATCTGAAATATTCTCTTACTTGCAGGCATTTTATTTCCCATGGGCAATGCTTGTTATGGATGTTATTTTTGGTTCCCCTCTCTTACCAGATCTGATGGGGATCATTGCAGGACACATCTATTACTTTTTCACTGTGTTGCATCCACTTGCAGGTGGGAGGAACTTCCTAAAGACCCCAATGTGGGTGTATCCTTATTTTCCTTGATTTGGCATAGAATTGTACCATTCCCAAACTCTAATCATTATTGCCTATTAGTGCTTCGACTTCTCTTTCAAGTATGCCGTCATACATATCATTTGGTAAGGTGCATAGTACTTATCGAACTTTTTCATCATCGTTACTACAGACATGATGCATCTTCATATCTGTCTTCTAACCATTTTAGCTGTCATGCACTGTATTTTATTTCCTTAACTGTTGTTGCATAGAAAGAAAATAGTTGCAAGGTGGAGAATTGGAGTTCCAACAAGCAGTCGTACAACCAATGCAGAAACGGATAGCACCAGTGGTGTGGCTTTTAGAGGGAGATCCTATAGAGCGGATAGTAATAGTAATGTGGCTTTTAGAGGCAGATCCTACCAACCGGATAGTAACACCGGTGCTTTTAGTGGCAGATAAGAGTCGTGGACATCATTCTAAGACTGAACTTCGTCAAGAAGTGTTAACAGGGCATTTGAAGCTCATGTTTTTGTTTCTGTTTTTATTTCTGTGAACCTTGTTACGTTGCAGAGAAATTGAAAGGAAATTTAATAGACCATAAAGCGTCATATCACATTTTCTTCTTTGGTTTGGATTGAAAGTGAGAACATGCAATTTGCTGACAGAAATTTAAGAGAAACGTGATATTCATTTAGGTAAAGATAAAGAATTATCAAGTTGTTGAGTTATATATTTATTTTTTTACTCGAACTTGATACTTCAAAGTAAACTCAAAGCGCTTACGGCCTGTCTTGGTATCAAGTTGTTTAGTTTTATTTTAGAAGAATAAGCGATAATGTTTCGTTTAGGTATAGTTAAACTATACGTATATATAGTCAAATAAATGATTTTATCATCCGTAACCAAATCTTTGATAAGCGTCAGATGCGAATAATAACACATATGTATCATGCAATTACACATATAAAAAGTAGTAGTAATAAATAAAGAGATGAAATATAATGGAGTGGAGTGGAATTGAATCCATGAAAAATGGAGAACCAGACTGCGACTGCAACTGATTCGTATTTGGTAACCTTGGAGTTATTTTCGGTCTCACTCTCCAATTTATACGTATTATATATCTTCTTCCGCCTCTAACAAATTTGAAATTCCTCCATATCCATCGTAACAAACCTCTAATTCATCCATCAACACACTCAAATCAAACAATTTAGGAAATAGAATTAAAGAAGAAAAATGTCGTGGCAAACTTACGTAGATGAGCACCTGATGTGCGACATCGAGGGCAATCACCTCGCCTCCGCCGCCATTCTCGGCCACGACGGCAGCGTCTGGGCTAAGAGCTCCGCCTTCCCTCAGGTCCCATTCTCTTTTCCATTTCCGTTATATTAAGGTTGTGTTTGGATATGATCAGAATCAATAACAAGAGCAGTGAGAATGAGATTCTCATTGTTAATGCTTTTTGGTTACAGAAATGATCCAGGAATAGTAACGTCATTCCAATTTCTTTTTAGGACTGCACGAATAAGATTCTCATTGTTTCATGTTTGTTTTTAAAGGCTTTTTGGCGACTGAAATGATTCGGGAATGGTAATGTCATTCTCACCACCATTCTCGATTCTCATTCAAATTCTAATTCCTGGTTAGGAATGAGAATGAGATTCTCGTCGTTCATGTTTGTATATTAAGACTTTTTAGTAGCGGAAATGATCCAGGAATGATAATGTCATTCTCATCACCATTCCTGAATCTCATTCCCATTCCAATTTTTTTGTTGGGAATGAGAATGTGATTCTCAATTTCTCGTAGTCCATTTTTGTATATTAAGACTTTTTGGTAACCGAAATGATACAGGAATGGTATTCTTACCTTGTTCGGGCCATGTGGTTTGCTTCGTGGATCCTGATGTATTTTGGTTTTTTATTTGTTTTTCTTTGTTGAATTTCACATTAATGGCTAAAGTTGTGTTCATCAAATTGTTAGTGAGCTTTGTTAATTGGATGCATAAGACAAACTGAAGATGACCTAGTTTCCCACCTCATCCATAAAACATCTAGGTTTGTTATTTTCCAATAGAAATTGATTGTCAAATACACATTTGGCAGCATGAAAAAGGTGGAACAGTTTAGATTTTGTTTCTACATTTCATTTCCAATATCAATAAAAACACTCTTTCAGAAATAAATGCTCTTATGTGAATTTCATCGTTCCCTATTCTTTTTAATAAATTCTTCGTACTTGTCTGGCCGAGTTTAGATCAGAGGGCATAGCAATCAGTTTTGGCCACTGAAGCCATATGGTTCCCTCAAGTAACCTTATGGAGTAATGGCTGATTGTGTTTAGCAATGACTAATGTTTCTTTCTGTGTGCATATCCTTTGTTTCAACTGTTGCCTTGACTAATTTTCTGATACATTTGTTGTCTTAACCTGGTTTTCCAGTTGAAACCTGAAGAGATCACAGGGATCATGAAAGATTTTGAGGAGCCAGGGTTCCTTGCCCCCACTGGATTACACTTCGGAGGCGCAAAGTACATGGTAATCCAGGGAGAACCTGGAGCTGTAATTCGTGGAAAGAAGGTGAAGCATATATATATGACATTCATTAATCTTTAGGAGCGCCTAGATGCACAAATAGGTGCACCAACGCCTATTAGGCGTCAACAGGGGGGCTTTGTGGAGGAAGTGAATCCAGAGTTGTGCACTTATTTGTGCATCTAGGTTTCCCCCTAATCTTAAAGTGCGATGATCATCTATACTCATTTCAATAATTCGTCTTTAACTCAACAATGCGCCTAAGTGCACAAATAGACGCACAAATGCCTAGATGTCAGTGGAGGGCTTTGAAGAGGAAGTGAATCATGTGTTGTGCACCTAGGCTTTCCCTTGCTCTTTTAGTACGATAATTATCTATTCTCATTTGATAGTTCACCTTTAACTCAACAATGCGCGTAGATGCACAAATGCCTAGATGTCAGCAGAGGGCTTTGTGGAGGAATTGAAACAAGAGTTGTGTACTTATTTGTGCACCTAGACTTTCTCTTAATCTTTCAGTATGATAAGCATATATACCCGTTTTTGCATTTCGTCTTTAACTCACCAATGCCTATGGAGGAAGGTTTTCCAGAAATCTTGCATTGTCTAATACATTGTTTGCTTAAAAACCTATGTTCTTCAGTGCTGAACCTATTGTAAGTAGAAGCTATTGTGCATTGTTTTGGCAGGGAGCTGGAGGCGTAACCATAAAGAAGACAGGTCAAGCTCTAATTATTGGGGTATACGAAGAACCAGTGACTCCAGGACAATGCAACATGGTTGTGGAGAGGTTGGGAGATTACCTGGTTGATCAGGGCATGTAGGCTTAAATTTCTGGTTCCTTGTTTGCATATATATCCTTCCTTCACAAGCATTGAATTGGTGATGAAGTTGCAGACAATAACACTGTTGGCTTGCCTTTTTTGGTTGTTTGACTTGAGGAACGATAAAAAGGTCTTTGAACTCGAATTCTGTATTATTTTATCATCTGTTCACTTACCTTTATGTATTCTCTTCTTCTTTCGTATTTTCGAGGTGAAATGAATAACGTAAGAATATCGAAAACGACTTTCAATACTTTATCGTGGTTAAAATGGATTATTGTTGTGTAGATTGTTTTTGCTATGAGAACATAATCATATTCATATGGCTGTAAAACACAGCATATTTGATTGAATATGAATTTTTTGGAAATGGAAAAGAATCAGATTCATGTATATATGCTTAGAAAAGAGGATATTTATTTGTAGAAAGAGGTGGACCTGAAGCATTCCAAAATTGAGGCCCTCACAGATTATGCAAGGAATATCCAGCCTAATTCAAAAGAGTGATGGCCAGCAAATCCAAGTTGTTTTTTACTCATTCAAAAACAGAAAGATATGAAGTGCCAACAATTCAAATAAAAAAGGAACGGCTAATTGCAGTGAGGCCCTACGATGAATTGATTAATTGTAGAGAACACATCAGTGAAATGTACTTTCACACATAACCCACTAATAGTTTAGTACAGTAGTTTTTACCGTTAAAATGGATGAAAATTTTAACAGATGTTGATTAATTTTTTTTTAATATTCAAAATATCCTTCTTCTTCAACCTCTTGATGCCTTTGAAGATTCCGGCCATATGAATTTTTTGGTCGCCGAAATCTATTTTTTTCGCCGGATTTTATGAACTTGAACGTAAATTTCTTAATCAAATCAAAATTAATACAAAATCAAACCAATACCAGTCCTAGCTAAACCCAAATCAAGTCAAAATAATACAAACTTATACAAATAGAA
>JAYMTA010003821.1:0-13583 GCA_036897625.1 Pelargonium cotyledonis | reverse complement strand
GCACGGGAATAATAATTCACGTTATTGTTCTCCTAAAAAAATTTTTTTTTATTATTTAAGTTCATTTTTTTTAGTTGAGCTACACGATAAGGGTAGCTCTCCCCTATAACTCCAAATAACCCACCCCATACCGCATGCAGGAAGGCTCGAACCTAAGACCTCTATAGAAATCCTAAAACGCTTAACCGCTTGGCCCAACCTGCTTTAGTACTTAAAATGTATTTGATAAGTCAACGTCTACAAATTCTGTCACATCATTAAAATTAGTTTGCAACATACGAACATGAATGAAATTTTGTTAATACATGTTTTTCCAGTATTTGGGGAATGTGGTGTGGACCTCTTTTTCAAGTGATCCGAACCATAAACCTTTTCAATTGTTGTTTTCTCAAGCTTTTTTCACCAAAATGGAAGTCGTATGTGTAGACATGAAAGTCAGTCACCGACTAGCGACCGAGACGAAAACGTGGTGTAGAGATCTACCGGTATTATTAGATGGATTTAATATCTAATATATATATATGTAATTTCTAATGGGTATCCTATTAAGTGACATGTGTTACTAAAATTTCTCTAATTGATAATTACGCGTGTCAATCAGATCCACTACTTATTAAATAAAAATAAAAATATTCCAACTTTCAAAAATACTGAATTGTCATTTGCCCTAATTAAACTCTAAGAGACAAAACCCTAGCTATTTATTATATTTTTCCCACTCATCCACCATCAGAGCAGTCAACTCTCTCTCTATTGAGCACCGGCCACCATGGCCGACCGTTTTTCTCGCCGATGCAACTTTGCCGTTGCTTGATCAGATTTCGAGGTTGTGAGATAAATTTCTTCTCTCTCTTATGCTCCATTTCACTGTAAATTATTTTTGAGGTGATTTAGTTGATGATCTTTTTCTATATAATTTGTTTTTGGGTTTAGGTGTTTGGTATCGCAATTATGGCAGACGAAATTGAATTAGCGGATCGTTCTGTGGTAATAATTTGTAGTGCACTTGTGATTAAGGATTCAATTCACTATAACAATTTATATTATCTTATTATATAGTAATCCATTTTGACGAACGTAAAATGCAGCGTCGAATAG
The DNA here is from genome assembly GCA_036897625.1 of Pelargonium cotyledonis. Lineage (NCBI taxonomy): Eukaryota > Viridiplantae > Streptophyta > Magnoliopsida > Geraniales > Geraniaceae > Pelargonium > Pelargonium cotyledonis. The sequence continues at coordinate 12,485 of JAYMTA010003821.1, read as the reverse complement.
CTTATCTATCTAAATTTAAATTCAAGAAAGGAACAAGCAGCGCTCAATAGCCAAAGCAAGAAACAACTACGTATCTTGCTTAAATAGACTCCATCTGACAATCTGTCACACAAAAGACACATATGCTGATTTTGACTGCCAAATCAACTTAAAATACTTGAGGTGTCTCTGTAACAGTAACAACACATTCACGGTCACACAAGCTTATTTTTGAATGTGTTACGATTATTTTATGTTGATTTTGCAATTTGGCAGTTCTTTTCTCTCTCTCTCTCTTGCTCCATTTTAAGGTAATGTTTTGGGCAGTTCTTTTTTCTGAATGTGTTGTTACTGTTTGTTTTCAATTTCCTTTGATCAGATTTTTAAGATTGATTTTGCATTTGTGAGGTGATTTAGTTAATGATCTTTTATTTGTATAAAAAAAATTTATTTGCCTTTTTGGTTTAGGTGGTTGGTGTTGCAATCATGCTAGACGAAATGGCATTAGCGATCGTTGTGTGGTAATAATTTGTTGTTATTTTGTTTGTTACGTTGTGTAATTTTGGTGAGATTACTTTTTTGGATTTTTAACCCAAGTCTGTAATTATATATTCTCACATGGAATTATAGGATCGTTGTGTTGTGATAATTTGCATTGCATTCGTGATTTTGTTTGTTTTGTTGTGTAATTTTTGTGAGACTACTTTTTTGGGTTTTGTAACTCAAGTCTATAATTAAATATTCTCACATGGTTTGTATTTCTTAATGTTTTAAACTTCTTAGTATAACAAGACTTCTAATGTATTGTTTTCTTTAGCTTCCAAATACTATGTCTTATATTGACCTTTATACTCATCTTTGAGCACAACAATCCCAATGACTGCTAGCTCATCATTGGCAATAAGGTAATGTGTTAATGGCTTCCAGAACCATCGTCTTTTTTGCCCTTGCTCTACCACCCGCTTCTGTTTGATTTGGTCATGGATATGCAGTTATGGTTAGTGTTCAAGGAGTGACCCAAATTGCATCAACTAATGACTAATTTGTTTGTGAAACCTTGGACAGGGGACCTCCAAACAAATGTAACTACAACATGTGTCATTTGGGAAATCCTTGGTAATTAAGCTTCAACTTACCATTCGAATTTCAAGTCATTTTTTTTGTTCTGTTTAAATTGAATTGCTCTGCAAGAAGTGCAGATTTTGGGTACTCGTGAATTCGGGTCCAACTTAACAACTTTAATATATATGTAGCAATAGATTTTGTCTCTTTAATCTTATAGTTTTTCAAACAATAGGAAGTTTTTTTTTTTTGTTCCATAGGATCTGAGATTGTAATTTTTCACATACTATTTTATTGATGACAAGAAGTAAGTTCAACATTGTGTTAATATAATTATTAATCAACTAATTATGTGTTCCTGACTAATTGGCTTCATTAATTTTTGATACAGAAAATTACTAGCTCAAAGAGTATTGCCGGAATGCATTTTCTCATAGGCTATTTTAGGATTTGCAAGGAAGTTAAGGACAAAAGGTTCCGACTTTTCAAAAATTATTTGATGGCAAGAAATAAGTTTAGCATTAGGTTAATTATAATTATCAATTAACTAATTATGTGTTCTTGACTGATTAATTGGTTTATTTTTGTTACAGAAAAATTGCTAGCACAAATTGGTGGAAACATTAACGTCGCCGGTAAGTTAATTATAATCTACATCTTATGATCCATACTTGAGACTTGAGTTGATAATTATTAATGTGTCTATTTAACCATTACTGGGACAAAATAAAATATAGTTGATGAAATTTTCATTTTAGTGAAAGTATGTGTTTGGTTGCCTAGGAATATGTTGAAATCTAGTAAGGTAATTCTCTAATTACTGCCAAAGTTTTTTCATACTTTTACAATTTTTTTTTTGCTTGCTGAAAAGTATTTGACAACTAATTGTTCCACTTTTCATTTTCAAGAGATCTATGGTATTTGATTGATGCAAATTGAACTGTTTTGGTACTTATCTAATGCAACTGCTTCTCATAGATGAGTTGTTGTTTATGGACATTCAGTCTGTAACTATGCCATCCGTTGTGGCTATAACCCCAACTGCGTTTTCTATACCAATTGTTCTTTTAGAATTGCTATGCTTTAGTGCTACTCATTCCTTTAGATTAACGACATTTAAAGTTTACGTCTTTCAAATTTGATTTGTTTTTTAAATGTGTAATTAATTATTTTCTACCATATTAGTTGCAAAGCATATCATCCAAGCAATATAGAATTTACAAGAATTGGAAGCTCGAAGATGATTAACTTAGTTTGTAAATTTGAAATATATTTGATTCATTTGTATTTTTATGTAATTTTTTGTAAGTAAATGCAAGAGTTACATAATGATTAAATAATATATGTAAGAATTTTTGCCGTTTTATTTGCATGTGTTGGTAAATTAAATTGTTATTGTATAAGTTATACTATTTTATGTGTGTTGCCAATTGTCATGAATGAGGAGGTTTTTTCTATCTACCATAGAATATTATAGTCTCCATTTTAGTTATGGAGTTACTATAAAAATTTTAAAATTGTACTCAGTACTCAAACTAATTGCTTAAGTTTTTAATCCATGTAATAACATTATTATTTTGGATGTTAGTATTCTAATAACAATAATTTTTTTTACTTTAATAAATATTATAATAATAATTTTTATTAGAGAAATATCATTCCAAAAATAATAATAGAGAAATACATGTTGGTATTAGTAAAATTTGAATAAATAAAAACACGCTGTAAACTAAAATTTTGAGTACTTATTTTAAAATTTGAAGTTATATTTATCTATAGTTCAAAAATAATTAGAAATGGGTGCATTATTTTTTGTGATATTTTGTTATTAGAAACAAGTTATAATTTTTAAATTTGATCATTTAGTTAGAAAATTTAGAGATTAAACTGCAACTTAACGTGAAACTAAGCAAATAAGATGATTAAATAAACAAAAAGCCCGAGCAAAGCCGGGTTAGAAATCTAGTTTAATTAATAAGTAACCAGTGATCTTATAAATCATTTGGGAGATGATCATTTAAGGGTTCTCCTTAATATTTAGACTTTCAGGCTTATACAATAAATAGAATTGTGAAGTGGAGGACCTCTAAAGGAACATCAAGGCTCGAGATAGACACCTCAAGAAAACTAGTGTATGTTATTGTCTCAATGGTTAAATGTAACTTCTTGTTGTCTATAATAGTAGGAAAGGTTAGGTGAAGAGTGGTTTCTTTTCATGATATAATTGGCTTAGTATATATTAAGTGGCAGAATAAAAATCATTCAGATTGTTACAAAACCAAATTTTTAACTGACCATGGTTGCCTATTTTGGCTAGTCGATGAGCAAGAGCTATAAATTTCCTATTTATATACAAAATTTCACCACTAAGATGGTTGTAAAAAACAACGTGTTTGATGTTCGATATTACAGCTCCGCAATCTACTCTGTTAATCTAACTGTCATAATCACTTGCCCTGATGTCCCTATAAAGATTTAGAGAGTTCGTTAGAATACACTTTTTTTTATATATTGTTATGATGAATGTGCAAACTGATCAAAGAGCAACATCAACTTGAGCTTTATAAGCATTGTCAGCCTTTGACAGAGCACTCATCCTAGCTAGCACCAAATAAATATTGTTAGAACTTTCATGTTTGTTAGAGTTGTTACTCTTGAGTCTCAAGATTTGAGAGTACGATGCCACAACTCATCAACCAACAAAGAAGACATTTATTTCGAGATTGAATGAGTATTTACAAATAAAGGGGACTTTCTAAAATATAGGTTATTTCTCATAAGGTGAAGAGTGATTTTTGTATTTGAAGATACAACATATACGCAGTGTTACCTTCAGTAGTGCTCATAAGTTTGGCAGTGAAAATCAAAGAAGAAGATGAAGAGCCACTGGGGGCTTAGATTTCCAGTATCTTATTATAATTATATATTTTTTCTTTTCAAAAATAGTTTTGGATTGAATTAATGTAGCGATAGATATGATTGTTGCTTAGAAATTAATTTAGTCAACTCCAATTCCAAAACACACGACACCATTACAAGATTTTCACGTGTCACCTTACATTTGTCCACACTTTAGAATACTTTTGTTCCCCACTTTTACCACTTTAAATTTGTCACTCCTCTATCTTTGCTATGACCCACCTCAATGAATTTTGATGCTTAAACTTTGTTTTTTTTTTTACAAACTATTCATCTCTTTTATATAATACCACTCTAACACCGGATAATCATCTGAGACCGATCTAGAATATTTATTCAGTGGAGATCGAAAGTGTTAACAAAATTTTAAAATAATAGGGCAAATTATTATTTTTATATATGAGTTACGTGGGGAGCAAATTTTGAAATATATTAGGGACATATATGAAACTGTCATAAAATATAACTAAAGGTTTGAATGAAAGAAAATCTACTGGGGAAAATGGCCCCTAAGGACAATGCAAATATTCGTCCTTGATAATCATCCATGTTGTAATTAATTGATATTCGCACTTGAATATCAATGACGTAAACACTAACTTTTGTTGTTGATAATAACCATTTTTATGTGCATATAGGTTGATGCGTAGAAAAAAAGACTTTCAACTAAAAAATTGTGGATCAAAATATCAATAACCCTAGTCAATTATTACTCATGCTCGCTCAATAATCATTCAAATGATCATTTTCATTCTAACATATGTATTTCTTGGAAGAAAACTTTATATATATATAATCATGTTATACTATTATATTGTGTTTATATAAAAAATACGCAACTCTCATGAGTTATCAACAAAATAAAATATATTGGCCGAATTTATTTTATGTCAAAATGATCTTCCTCTGAAATAAATCGAATTTCAATTGTTAGTGCTTTAATGACATGAAAGTATTTCTGATTTACACTATCTATGAAATTTATACCAAATCACACAAATGATACAATTAGTATGAAAACAAGTTTAATGGCATGAAACGTTTCTTATGGAGATGATTATCAATACATGTTTCAATGCTATTATTCAAACCTAAAGATCCTGAAAGTCAGTCAAGTCTAGAGGAGAAAAGAATAGATCCAAATTTATAAACTAAAAGAATTAATTTATAATAATACCCTAAACAAAATAATACTTGAGGAGGTTGAGTATTTAATAGTTTTCAAATTACTGTTACCTAATCATCTTTTAATGTACACATTTTTGTTGTTGAAAAAGTCATGCATCTAATAATCTTACGTAACCATAACATTTATATTTATATTGATTTGTGTATTCAAAAAATAAAAATCAAATATTGAATTTGATGTTAGAAACCATCAAAGCCATTTAAATGTTTTTATCATGATTTAGTTATGTTTTTTTTTTTTGAAACAAGATTTAGTTATGTTCTTATCTTAGACTTTCATTTATTTTTATAATTATAAACAGAATATGTGTTTGTAAGGTCCTTGTCACAGTTTGTTTATTTTGATTCTGAGTTTGGGACCCCATAATCCGTGTTCCTGTTTTTTGAGCACCGTCTCTTCCACCCATTACGAAGACTGAGAGAGAAAAGTGTCAATAATCAAATTCGGCCGCAATTCTGAGAAAAAGAAGCTGCAATTCTTGAAGCAGTAGTTGCAGCAAATTGTGGTTGGTACAAAATTAAGGTATTGATTTTGGGATTTTTGTTAGGTTTCAGCTGATTTGATGTTATGGGTTTTGCTACAATTGCTCAATAAGGAAAGACAAAGTTGCCATCTTTACCATTTTTAGTCAATTTAATTATCTGGGTTTTGCTTTAAGCAGTGATTGGTGATATGGGTTTTGGTCAGAACTTGATTTACTGATCTGGGTTTTCAGTTTTGAATTGACAAGTGACTGGTGATAATATATTGGTCTTAGTGTTGTTGCTAAGAACTCTTTGTTTGAGTGATTCTGGGTTTTTGATGTGGGGTTTTGAGGGAGTTGGTTGGTGAGACTTGTGATTCTTTTTATATTGAAGTTTGGTGAATTGGGTATTCCTTAAACTTGAAGCTTTGATTATTAGGTTTTGCTCAAAGTTAAGAAAGATGTTGACTTTGGTGTTTCTGGAGAAGTTGATGAAAAAACACTTGAAGATTGAGTTTTAGGATTTGGTTTGCAAGGATGTCATCCACATCCCCATCACCCAATTCACCTCCGGCTGTGACACCTGCTTCTCCGCCGCCGTCTTCCCCCAATACCACTACACCACAGAACTCACCACCACCACAGCCACCTCAATCCCCTCCTCCTCCTGTCCCTCAAACCCCTCCACCTCAATCCCCTCCTTCCCCGGTTCCAATATTTCCTCCTCCAGTCACACCATCACCCCCTCCACCGGTGGAATCACCACCTCCTCCTTCTATTACTCCACCGCCATTGCCTACACCTTCTTCTCCTCCTCCTCCTCCTCAACCAGCTGCTTCACCACCTCCACCCGATGATTCACCACCTCCTCCATCACCAAATCCACCATCAAGTTTGCCACCAACAACACCTCCATCTTCACCATCCAGCCCACCAAAGGATGCTCCTCCACCACCACCTAAAAATCCTGGAAGTTCTCCACCACCGCCACTTCCAATTCCACCAAAAGGTTCACCCCAACCACCGCCATCACCACCACCTCCTACTCGGCCCAGTTCTAATCCAGTTTCACCACCTCCTTCCCGTGTTTCTCCACCTTTGGTCCCACCATCAGGTGATCCACCTGCAAACAATTCTAGTTCCAACCCACCGGTAACTTCAAATTCTGGAGGCATTGGAATCGTGGGTGGTGTTGCTATTGGTGTAGTGGCAGGGTTTGTTGTGCTTGGCCTCATTGCATTTTTTGTTTGGAGGTGGTGCACAAGGAAGCAAAGGAAGTCTGGACTTAATGGTGGCTACATTTTGCCGTCCCCAATGGGATCCCCTTCCAGAACAGGTAATTTTTCCAGTACCCTATATTAATGTTTATTAAGCATGTAATTAGTTTTTGAGATGTGTGTTTCCCTGAGTTTTCCAGTTATTGCTCTTTTGGATGTATTTGAGGTAATTATATAATCTAGAAAGTTCCATTGTTAATACTTTCCATAGATATTCGGCAATACTAAATGCATGTGATGACTGAGTCACATTTTGTCAATTCAAATAATTCACAGTTCAATGTAGCTATCTATTCTGTTCGCGTGATTATTTGTGGGGGTTTTTGTTGATTTATTTTACGTAGCATAGTTGCAACAATGAAACTTTTATATGCTTATGAGTTATGAACCAATTGAAGAGATAATAAAAGCTTTTAACTTGTGTCCAGATTCGTCCATTACGAAGGCATATTCTACAGTTCCCCTCGTAGGGGCTGGTTCTCGCAGCAGTGATTATGTGTATTCACCACCAACAGAGTCTGGTGGTTTAGGCAAATCAAGACCACTTTTAACATATGACGAACTAGTGAAGGCCACAAATGGGTTTTCACCTCAAAATCTTTTGGGAGAAGGTGGATTTGGCTCTGTCTATAAGGGATACTTACTAGATGGGAGAGAGGTTGCAGTGAAGCAGCTAAAAGTCGGTGGGGGACAGGGAGAGAGAGAATTTAAGGCTGAAGTTGAGACAATCAGTCGTGTACACCATCGCCATTTGGTTTCACTCGTGGGTTACTGCATTTCCGAGAATCAAAGACTTCTTGTATACGAATATGTCCCTAACAATACCTTATATTTCCATCTTCACGGTAAATCTACTACTGAACTTTGAAGAACTGCCTCATGATAAAGTAGTAGTTGCACCTAATTGTGTGAATTGATCCTTGCATCTTGTAGGGAAAAATACGGCAGCTCTGGACTGGGCCACGCGTGTGAAGATTGCTGCTGGTGCAGCTCGTGGGATAGCTTATCTTCATGAAGACTGTAACTACTCATTGTCTTTTTCTGAATTCTTATTGTTAGAATAGATGGTTCACTCCTACAAGATGACTGAATTTTAGAATCAGCAAACTATGACCTCAATTCCATAGGTCATAGTCTGATGTTTGGTGTTAACGGTCACCTAACTGATGTTTGCTTGATCAAGACTGATAACATCTCTCTTAAGTACTACTGAATATCATATTAATAATTCTAACATGCATGTGACGTTCATTGTTGCAGGCCATCCTCGTATTATTCACAGAGATATAAAGTCATCAAACATTCTTTTAGATGAAAATTTTGAAGCTCGGGTATGCCTAGTTTTTTTCTCAAACTATACTTGAGCATTACTTTTCTCATCTATATTATGATATCTCAATATCTACTCATTGAACTTCAGGTGTCAGACTTCGGGCTCGCCAAATTAGCTCCTGATATATACACACACATTACCACTCGTGTAATGGGAACTTTTGGGTAGGCAGCCTATCGTTGTTAGTGAAGATTCTCAGAAAGTACTTGTACGGATCTTGTCAGAGCGCATCTGTTTTTTACCCCCAATTGTATCTACACAAATGTTTTGTGGCATTTGTTTCAGGTATTTATATAAATTTAATACTTCAATTGTTTGGTTTTCAGATACATGGCTCCTGAATATGCCTCAAGTGGCAAATTGACTGAGAAATCTGATGTATACTCCTTTGGGGTCGTGCTTCTGGAACTAATAACAGGACGAAAGCCTGTGGATACATCCCAGCCCGTGGGAGATGAGAGTCTAGTTGAATGGGTAAATTTATTGTGCTTACCTGTCACTCATTCCATTATCCTAATTTTTGTATTGCCACTCTTTTTTTTTCGATATTGGAGGACGTCGGAGATTATGCAAAACTTTTTGTTGCAACTTGTACGTGAATGATCACAGTTCTACACAAAAACATGCACGCATTGCACAGGGCCTAGTGATTCAGGATACGTGGACACTCACATTGACAGTGCATGAACACGTGAACTCAATAAACACATGCTAATACATGCATGCATGAATGTCATTTGTTGATTGATTCTCGAAATACATGGATTGAATGATTCTCTTATCTCATTCTCCCGCGTTTTCTAACTGTTATATTTTAAGTTCACATTATTCATCTTTTTCAACTTCAATATCTGGTAAATGTGTTTTCTTCACATAATGAACATAAAATAGGCAAGAGCAATACGTGACAATTCATAGGTGGAAACCTTTTCTCTTGACCAAATTTTACTTGTCCATGTTCAGTATTTCCTGACCTACATCTTCCTATGTATCTCAGGCTCGACCTTTGCTAAGTCAAGCACTTGACAGCAAGAACTTTGAAGGTTTGGCAGATCCAAGGCTTGAAGGGAACTTTGATGAGAGTGAAATGTTAAGTATGATTGAAGCCGCAGCTGCTTGTGTGCGACATTCAGCTGCCAAGAGGCCACAGATGGGACAGGTAATTGCATTTAATCACAGCTCGTATAAATCATTCCATGTTTATGGACTCGGCAGACATTTTCTTACTGTGCTTGTATGCTTTTTAGGTTGCGAGAGCTTTTGAGAATTTAGCTGCTTCAGATTTATCCAATGGATTGAGACCAGGAGAGAGTGAGTTATTTAATCCTGCACAACAATCTGCAGATATTAGATTCTTTCGGAGATTAGCATTTGGTAGTCAGAACTATACATCAGGCTTTTACAGCCAAAGTAGCTCCAGCTCGGATGTTTAAGAGGATTCAGTAAATATTGGCCCATGTATCATTTCTAATCTAAAACCGAAGGGTCTCTTTCTCTGCCAAGCTGTAGCCCCGAGCGTTCAAATTGATTTAATTGCAGAGTCGGCTCAACTGAAACATACTGTTATGCCCGTTTCTGGAACTGACCACATCAGGTGTGGCCCTGAAATTCAAACCCTTGATTCTTGGAACTAGGATCCCATTTAGTTAGCTTCTATACATGATTGATGCAAGATCTATAGCTCCAATTTTTCTTGTAATTAGCACATTAAAAATTTTGTTCTTACCAACATATGTGATTATATTAGTAAAGTTTCTATTCGGTTTCCACTCATTTTCTGTTTGAGATACCCAGATGATGACTTGTTTTAACTTTTGACAAGAAAGAATATGTGACCAATTGACAGTGCTGTGATTTGGGCAGTTGATGGTGTTTTGAGTAGCTTTTCCCACATTTTGTCCATTTCTGTTTTTGAAGTTCTAATTCTTTACTTCTATCAATGAAGAGATCAATATCTGCAAGTTACATACTATTATAGGTTGAACCAAACTCTCAACTTCAAAAACTGCCACTTCTACTACCTTAACTTCCACAAACGTTTGTTCTTTCTCTTGTTTCCACTCACTATTGCATCACACTTTTTGCTGACATATAAAGATCAATTTAGACCAATTCGATTAGTATGACTTAGACTAATTTGATTAGCTATTTAGATTGAACCAAGTTACACTTTGCTGCTAAAGTGTAAAGATCGAGTTAGACCGACACTAGGTTACATTTTTTTGCTGACGTACAACGATCCAATCTGTTTGGTTAGACTTCTTTCTGGCATGTTAAGATTGATTTAGATCAATATGATTGATTAGACCCAATTCGCAAAACATTAGGTTGATTATCAGATTGTTGGGTCTGTAATTGGAAATCTTTATTTGTAAGACGAAGATTTCAAGTTATGCTAGAAAGTTTTGTGGGAAAATTGGAGCCCAAGGCACCTGGACATCAGCTCTTCATGTTTCCTTGACCCTTCTCTTATTCTATTATTATCTGATAAAACCCATTGGAAAGCTACAGTTTTGCAGGTATTTCATTTTCAGGTGATGCAACAGCAGCAACTTTTGAGCTTCTCCACATATTGCTGTTTGCTTCACACCATCTTTATACCACTCCCAACAGGACAAGCAACCTTTTTTATTTCCCTAACAGGATGATCAAGACATGTCTTGCACTGCTCGTGTTCCTAGTTTAAATTCAATGTTTCTTTAACTATTTCATTGCTGATAATAACCATGGAGGATCTGAACATGATTGCTGCAGATTGCATAGTCATTTCGTGCTGCTGCGAGTTCTTGGTTCTGCAGATTGTCATCTTTGTGCTGATCAAGATTCCTCTCAAGATGATCCGGAAGACAAAAGCTTATGCGAAGAAGAGAATCTGTGGGAGAAGGAGGAGATTGTTGAAAGGTTCTTGGGATTGTGTTGATGAAGGAAACGAGGTGGTGCCTTTGAGAGAACAAGTGGAAGGGTTCTTGAAAGATATTGGAGCTCATGGTTATGGTGATGATGGTGGGTTTTGTTGTATTGAAGAAGCAGAGAAGGTTTTGGAGGATTTGTCAAAGAAGGGTCAGTTTGGGTTTGGGAGTTTTTGGGGTACATCAGAATCTGGGGAAGCATCAACATGCAGAGACTAGTTGCTTTCAGATTTAGGAGTTGTTTAGGTTAGATGGGGAAATGAATATTTTGGCTGAAATTAGTTTTTGTGGATGAAGCTTCCAGATTCCAGCTTTTAGATATTTTTTAAGTTCAAAATTGACTTTTATTAAATAATTATGTGCTGTTTTGAATAGTTTTTGTTTAATTTAGTTGAATTTAGCAGCAATCACCACTATAATAAACAAATTGTTTTGGAGGAATAGCTGCGTAAATAGAACGAATCACGTAATGAATGGATCAAACCGAACATGGTCTCAACCCATACGTAGTAAATGGTTCATGAGGTTTGTTCATGATGCCAAAAATAAGTACAGCAATAGAGTACAAAGTGAGTAGCATTGAGGATACGGTTTTTAAGGTTAAGGGCTTGTTTGGTAACACTATTGGAGGGCTAAAAGTCCTGACAAGTAGGGTTGTTCAAAATGAACCCGCAACTCGCGAACCCGCTCCACAACCCGCCCCTCCATTTGCATTTGTTCATTCATCTGTGAGCAACGGACGACCCAGATGAGCCCGCCCGCTCATCAACTACTCAGCGATCGGGAGAGAAAGGCTAAGCCGCGGGCCAACCTGCTCGCCCGCTCATCCTACTAACCCTAAATATACTTATTATATATAGTAGTTTTCTCTCTTATTCCAACCCTATTGAACCAGCCTCCCTCTTTCTCTCCAGATTTCCTCTCTCTCCCAGATTTTTTCTCTCTCCCTCTTCCAGATTTCCTTTCTCTCTCTCTTCCAGATTTCTTCTCTATCTTTTTCTCTTTCAGATTTCCTTTCTTTCTCTCCTCTCATCTTCGTTTCTCACTCTCTCTGGCTCTCTCTCATCAAACTCAAATCGATCCAAGCTTTGCCGGTATTTTTCTCAACGTTTGTGTTTGATTTTCTCTCTGGCTCTCTCTCATCAATGGCAATTTTGCCGATCCACGCCTCTCTATACCAAATTATTCAACAAATCTACTAAGATCTCTGGTAAAATACCAAATCAAAAACAGAAAACGAAGAGTTACGATTTAATAAATTAAGATATATTAAGAACATGCATGTTCTTCAAGATCAAAAATGGAATCATCATCTTCTCTATGTCTACTTGTGCAGGTTACGGATCAACCCACC
>JAYMTA010003820.1:0-13585 GCA_036897625.1 Pelargonium cotyledonis | reverse complement strand
ACGGAATGAACTAATTTGAAACGTTTTCGTCCAACTTTGTACTAAAATAAATCGTTTAGCTCAACTTTGGATTATTCTAAAACACTTGAAAGTTCAAGGACTAAACCGAAACATTTTGGATAATATAGGGACTAAAATAAACCTTTTCCCTTGTATTTATAAAAAATTAGGATGAGAGTCCTAATAGAAAGAATGTGAAAAGGGTTGGAATAGAAAAACTTTGTACCAAATATTATATTTACAGAGACAGTATTGATACATGTGTCTTTATTTCATGTGTGGTATATATACACGTTAGTTAAAAAATTATAATTAATTTGGTTACAAATTTTATCGGCCCGTGTTTTGATATGAAAATATAATAGTTATAAACATCATTGGTGTATCGGCGCGTGTTTTTTTAGTAATCAACTTACAAGATGTATTGGTGTGAATTCAATATATCACGTATAAGTTTTAATTAATCTGATTACAAGTAATCATTGACACGCAGTACACATAAATCACACATGTACTAGTGACATATGAATCAAACAGTAAAAGCTAAAATATTTATGATGGGTCCCTTATGAGAGCAAACAATTTGTTGGATCTAAAGGTGAGCTCAATACAACTTAAGTTGGGCCGAAATTGGATATGAAAAGTGTGGCCCAAGCCCATCAATGGTTAGAGACTAGCAACCCATTCCGACCAATTCCCCAAACACCAACGTAAGAGACTTTTCCATATTCAAAAGTTGTTCTTTGAATTGTTGCCTACAAGAAGAGCCCAAAATACAATGTGCATACAACAAAACAAAATAAAAGTCAAAAGACAAAAAAAAACCAAATACCCAAAAAATTCAACTATTTAGATTAACGACCCCAAAGCTTTAGAAAATTCAACATCTAGCCATGCGAAAGTTATGCGCCGCTTCTCCCACGCCGGCCGCGTCCATGTTTCTCACCCTTCGAAAACATAGCAGAAGCTTCCTTCTTCCAAATTACCCAATATACCTCCCCACATGCTTACAAAATACTCTGAAGTCTGAACTTGACAAGGGCAGTATCGTCAACACGAAAAAATCAAATTGAGAGTAGTTATGTTTCCGCGTCGTTGCTGTCCCGTTATATAGTATTAGAAGAACACACGATTGATCCACAAATTCCCAAAAGAAAATTCCAAAGAGAGAAAAGAAAAGAGATACTTATTTTCTCAGCAACCAAACAGAGCAGAGAAGAGGATGGGAGAGGGAGGAGGTTGCAGACCATTGGGGTTCTTGATCGGACTGCCTTTTGCTTTGGTTGCATTGGTTCTGTCTGTTGTTGGTGCTATTATTTGGATCATTGGGTAAGAAACCACATCATGCTCTGTTTTTTTTTGTTGTTGAAAAACCCAGAGGCAAAAACAGGAGGACTGTGTCCCAATTACTTTCTGGGTTTTTGTTTTTGTTTTGATTTTGCTATTAATTACTTGTGATCTAAATTGGGTTGGTTGTTTTTTATTGAAAATTGCAGGAGTGCAGTGAGTTGCATCTGCCCATGTTGCTGTTGCTGTGCAGGATTGGCAAATTTGGCTGTGGATCTTGTCAAGGCTCCTGTCAAAGTTATTGGATGGTTCATTGATCAGATTCCTTGTTAGATCATTGTTTTTTTTGTTTTTGTTTGACTATTTATTTATTAATTTTAGATATGATTTCAGTTGGTTGATTGATTGATTGAATGTGCATTGCTGTTTGGCTTATTGAAATAGATTGTTTATTAACTCCCACTTGTATTTTTGCATAAAGATATTTGCTTCCATGAGAGAAAGATACAAGTTGGTAGAATTGCCATGGGTATTTTTGAAATTGAAGTCATTTGGGAATTAGACGTGGTAATATATTAAAATGATAAACAAACCAGCTAAAATTTTGGGTAAAATCCCAAATTTTCATGATCTTTAGTATCATGTTTTTGTATGGTATTCATTCCATGATTACATAATATTTTTCTTCAACTAATTCTATATTTTCAAATGTATTTTAATGATAGAAACTGGAAATTTGGATTCAAATCCAACAGTTTAATCATGAGCAACAACACAAGGGACCATGAATGATGAATGCTAGTCATGTCACCCATTACCATCTATGATCATAAAGAGGTCAAAAGAGAGATATAGCAAATTGCTATATTCCAAGATTGGAACATTTGAATAGTTGAAATCAAAATCATTTTGTTTTCTCAGAGCAAAGATATACTCAGTACAAGCATTGAGAGCATCCAGTTTATGAATCAACAAAAGCTTACATTTTTCAATATTTATAGCACCAAACCGCAGTGACCATAAAAAATAAATGTTGAAGGCTGATATTTTACGATTGTTGATAATGTTGCTTCAATTTGATTTGTAATTTTTGTCTCCTATGAGATTCTTCTTGATCTCATCACCTTTCTACGCCACATACTTCTCTTTTCTCCATTACTTCAACTTGCAACAAGGCAATGGTTAATTTTGCATTTTTTTGTTGAGATTTACAGCAAAATGTATTCTTATGACGTTAGCAATTTATCAGTCAATTTTAACAATTCTAATGATAACCACCATTTCATCTAATTTTACCAATATTCAACTACCATTTTATCGACAAATAAGAAAAGATAGAAGAAGAAGACCTGTTGTATCTTAACATATTAAAATTCAATCAAAATAAAGAAATGGGTTACATACAAATATTATAGATTACATACTTTTCATTACACTTGCATCTACCATAGGAACATTTTATATCTTATGTGTTATAAAAAAATATAGTTTTTAGTAAAAAGTACTGATAATGTGAAATCGGCATAGTGGAGTCCAAATCATTATAGATCTCAATGTCATTACTTGAGTTTGAAGGAACCAAAAATTATTATATTGTTAGAGATTCAGAAAAATGTGGTTTTTCAAAATAACTAAAAAGAAAACAGAGACTAGCGAGTTGTGATCATTCCAACCACTTTGTTTTAGTAAGTAAAACGGTAAGTCTAGATGAGATTAGAGAGATCAGAAAAGTGGTGAAGTTTAATTACAAGACAAATTCTGGTAATAAGTACATGTTTTCAATAGGAGAGAAGAATGTTTAAAGAAACATGGATTACAAAATTTTCATCAATTTGGAACCAGTAGGAAATAAGAGCAACTTAATAGCTCCAAACAAAATTATTTAGAATAGATGTTGATGAACTTGAAATTGTTTGGACACACAGTAGTATGTCAATTCAAAATGATACTGAAAGTCAACAACAATATAAATTAAAGAGATTTCATAGTTATTTGCTCTCTTCCTAAATGAAATCAAGCATGATATATTTACTTTTATATATTAACTAATTATGTGGATAACTATTTTCATAAAAATTGAAATGTGACAGTAAATTAGAAGAGAATATATATTGTAAAGTCACTCAACTGTTTTTTTTTTTTTAATATTATGTTTTGGGCACAAATCCATGTCTTACGTACGTAGAGACAAGATTATTTTCTAGAATTGTGACTAAATAAAAGGAAAACCAGGTGTGACTAAACAAGTGTGTCATTAGCGAAGATGCAGCACCAGGTAAGGTCGAGGTCATCTCTGGAATGTTCCACAGCCTTCTCAAATGATCAGAATTATGCATACTTATTGTCACAGACACCGCCTTCCTCAAAGCATCACCAACACTAGAACCCAATTTCTTCAATTTTACATATTCTATCACCTTCCCCATCATTTTTCAAGCTGCAACAGCCAGATACTGAGGAACAGATCGGCCAGAACAAGAAAGAGAAGCATCAATGGGCGTTGATTACTACAAGATTTTGCAGGTCGATAAGAATGCCAATGACGATGATCTCAAGAAGGCTTACAGGAAGCTCGCCATGAAGTGGCACCCCGACAAGAACCCCGACAACAAGAAGGAAGCTGAAGCCAAATTCAAACAAATATCCGAGGCCTATGATGTATGTTTCTTCAAACTTTTCTCAATTCATGTCTAAAAGTTTAGATTTTTCTGTCTATTTTGTTTGTTTGAGCTTCTGGGTGCTTAGATTTTGGTCTCCGTTTTGCATTTTGAGCCTGCCATTGAACTGAATTGCGTGTTGCAAATTCTGGTTTTTGTTGGGTTTTCGCTTTTTAATCGATAAATGGATAAGATTTGGTACTGGTACTGATCGGTTTTGTTGGTACGTGTTGAAATTTTGTGCTGCAGGTTTTGAGTGATCCTCAGAAGAGAGCAGTGTATGATCAGTACGGTGAAGATGGCCTCAAGGGGGTGCCACCGCCGGATGCTGGCGGTCCCGGCGGTGCCACGTACTTCTCGAGTGGCGATGGGCCCACAATGTTCCGGTTCAGCTCTCGTAGCCCAGATGATATTTTTGCAGAGTTCTTTGGGGGTAGCAGTCCATTTGGGAGCATGGGAGGTGGAGGTGGAGGGATGAGAGGGGCCAGGTTTGCAAGTGGACTTTTTGGTGGGGATGATATATTTTCGCATTTCGGGGAAGCAAGAGGAGGAGGGTATATGAACCAATCTGTTCCTCGAAAAGCGGATCCTATTGAGAATAGGTTGCCTTGTAGTCTTGAGGAGCTCTACAAGGGGACTACCAAGAAGATGAAGATTTCTAGAGAGATTGCTGATATGAGTGGGTAAGTATAGCCATTACAAATTTGATTTATGTTCTTGTTACATTTATTAAAATTCAGACTGTGTTTCTGTTTGGTTTGTGGAGCATCACTGACCTCCCTGCTATTGCTTTGTTTAAGTAATGATTATTTGCTTGTTTTGGCTGTAGAATGAACATAGTCTTGGTGCTTAGTTAGTTTAGGATGTGATTTATTACCTGTTTTCTCTATGAAGTTGATAATGTCTTTTTAATGTTTGTCTGAGAGATGAGTCTTCAAATTTGATATTTGAAGCCTGAATGCTCTGTAATTTGATCAAAGCATCCATATTTTATATCATAGAAACTTCATTATTGTTTGATTAGAGTGAAAGAGTGGTGTGCATACTGTATACCACTCCATGGTTTGATCTTGCTTGGGACATATTTGTTCCAATTGAATTACAGGGAATAGGGCTTGGTTGATGGTTTTTCGTTTCTTCAAATAATACAATGAGCATGGAGTATGACTTGATTGAGGCAATGCAATCTGGATTTTACTGGAATTAGCATGTAGATTCAAATTAGATCTGCGTCAACTGGGCATGGTGTATCTGTCTTATGATGACATAAAACTAGGTTTAATATTGGTGCAAGGTTGAAGATGTTCTAATATATTCTAACTTGTCTTTATTTCCTGTGGTGCAGCAAGACCATCCCAGTGGAGGAGATTTTGACCATTGACATAAAGCCGGGCTGGAAGAAGGGAACAAAGATCACCTTTCCTGAGAAAGGAAATGAGCAGCCCAATATTGTACCTGCTGATCTTGTCTTTATCATTGACGAGAAGCCACACCCTGTTTTCACTCGCGAGGGATACGACTTGATTGTCACACAGAAGATATCTCTAGTTGAAGCCTTGACAGGTTACACCGTTCATCTTACTACACTGGATGGTAGGAGTTTAAGCATCCCGATCAACAATGTGATAAGTCCTAATTACGAGGAGGTTGTGTCCGAGGAAGGGATGCCAATCCAGAAAGACCCTACAAAGAAAGGAAACTTGAGAATCAAGTTCAACATCAAGTTCCCTACAAGGCTAACTGCAGAGCAGAAGGCTGGTATCAAAAAGCTCTTGGGCTGAAGAAACTACTCTTAAGTCTTGGATGGAATATGGAGAGTTGCTGTGAATATGTGGTTAGAACCAGATGAAAAGAGGGTTGTGCGGGTTGGTTATATATAGATTTGTAATCTAGTTATTGAACTTGGTCTTGGTTTTCAGTTTTGTTTTACAATTGTTGACAATTTATGTTCCAAATTGCCAGGAGCATTGTTGTACCTTTTCAAGCAACTGGTTACCAATAAACCAATGAGTTCTGCAGATTATGAGAATTGGCAGTGCTGTTTCATTCTAGAGGCTTTTTGTTTCATCAACTGTTAGTGGTATCTTATTCTATAAGCTTTAACATATGAATAATCTGTGTTGAACTATAAAATCCCGGGAGAGACACTATAGTTAGGAATTGCAGATAAAATTGGAGCAAAGCTGTTTGAAATGGCTTTATTAGTGTGGTTGGTGAACACTTTGTTCCACAAATACTATATTAGATCAATCTTGGCCAAAATGCTGTAAGATTGTTTGTATTTGGTTATACAAGATTGATCAATCTTGGCTATATAAGATCAAATCTTACACAGACAAGTGAGCTGGTGAATTTCTTGGTTTGATCTTGATTGGAAGACCCATGGATGGATATGGCATGGGTTGGCGAGTGATCTCTTCCTCAGGGTTCAGCTGAGACCACTCATATTTGGTCACCAGGTTGTGAATTGTGGTCAGAGTCTCAACCCTAGCAAACTCATTTCCTATGCAGGTATGGAGTCCTCCTCCAAAAGCTATGTAAGTGTAGGGAGGGATTGGCTTTGTGACATTCTTCTCGAATCGACGAGGATCAAACGTCTCGGGATCTTCGAACAAGTCTCCATCCATGTGTGTTACACAAGAAACCCAAAGTATCTGCACAAAGTCATAAAAGTATAAACTTGAGTTTTGCAAGAAATGATGCCATAATCATATGAGTTTCTCTGGTTGAGGAAGTGCACAACCAGTACCTGCCATCCTTTAGGAATGTCATAGCCACCAAAGCTGCTGTCTCTGAGGGACTGCCTGAAGCTACCAAACACAGGAGGAATGATCCTCATCAGCTCTTGCGCGACCCGCCACGTGTACTTCATCTTTTGTATCTCAGTCCAGGTCAGCCTGCCATGATCAGATTCCTCCATCTGTCTCAAGATGTAAAGTTGTTCTAAAAAGCATTGAAATGAGACACAATTTAGTGAAGTAGTATCAGAAACTGACAATAAAGTGCTGTTAATGAATCAATTAGAATTTAGAGTACCTTCCAAGACTTTCTTGTAGACTTGAGGATCTCTAGCCATCTTCCATATCATCAAGCTCAAAAGAATAGCTGAAGTATCATGACTAGCAATCATGAGAGTGAAAAGATTATCTATAACCTCTTCTTGAATGAGAGGCTCTTGATTCTCATCCCTCAGAGCCAACAATGAGCACAAGACATCACTTGTAGGGCTCAACAGCCCCTTAGAGAGTAGCTCCTTCCTCTCCTCCATGATTGGAAGAAACCTATCCATAATCCTTTTACGGGCTTCGAGGCCTCTCCTGAAAACTGTGCCTGGCAAGTTCACAGGAAGAGACCACACTGCCTTGAAAGCTAAAGTGAAATCATCAAAAAATGCAGCCTTTGTGAGCTCGTCTTGAATCCCGAAAAGGATGTTGCAAGCTATGTTGAACGTGATCTTTTTCATGAAAACCACAGCCTTGATGCTGTCTTTCCCTTTGGTTTCTTCCAAAAATAAGGTCTTCACCAAATCATCCATCTGAGCTATGTAGTTTTGAAGACTCTCCGGCTTCAGGAAGCTCACCATAGCCGACTTAACAAGCCTGTACCTGTGTGACAATTGAGGGCACATCTTGTATCCGACAAATTGAAACTAAAAATTTCAAGTTTCAGCACGTATAGAGCATTACAATACTAGTCATGAATTACCTGGAGCCTGTGAGCTCAAAAATAGTTTTCTTGCCACTGATTTTCTGAATGGTAAGAGGCTGCTTAGCAGCAAGAACATCATCATCTGCACCAAGTACAAACTTGTTACCAGCCTGACCAACTATGACCATTGTTGGAGAGCCCATTAAGGAGGTTTTGAAGATGGGTCCATGTTTTGATATCCTCTGGCTCAACCACTCAGGACCCTTGTCATCTCTCTGAGCTTTGAGGAAGCTTAGTGTCTCCCCAAAAATGGGAAACCCAAGAGACCCTCCAGGGAGTTTCTTAGCTCCACTTCCCTTTGAGAGAAGCCTAAAAAGCACAGCTGAAACCAAAGTGATAACTATCCACACAAGGTATGACATGTTAACTACACTTGGTTGGAGAGATTCTGGCTTACCATTTAGAGAAATAAACACATTTAAATAGACAAGTGTATTCGGCGCAGGCCGGCGATGAGCTCATAGATTGTGATGTGAAGCTTAGGGAATGATGTTTTATACAAATATGGAAAGCTACTGGAATTGAAGAACTACCAATACCAGCACACATCAAACACAAAAAACACTCAAGTGTAGACAGTGACACATGATCCTTGCCTTGATACTTTCTAAGATTCTCATAGATTGAAGTTGGTTTTATCTTCATTGTTACAATTCCAACTGGACTATTTGAAGAAGCAAATTTTGTACCTAGAGAACTGGGTTGGACCAAGCCCTCACCATATTACTAGAAACAGAAGATTAAGTGTTGAAATCAAAGGACAATCTTAAAGTTTATGCTGTTCATTGTCTCATAGTTATAATGATGAACATCTAAAATTTACACGCAAACTTCGGTGAAAATCCAATGCCAGAAAACCCAAGGGTTCCTCCGCAAGAGAAAATGGCTGGAGCCAATGCCCGCGTTAGAGAGCTGAAGCAACCCATGCCGTTTCTAGAAAGATACCTCAGATATAAATTGTGAAGTTGCACTTTGTTAGGCAAAGCTTAAAAATGAAAATTAGAGCACTCGTACATTTACAATTTAGAGTAAAATTGCAAAATTTGTAACAAGACTTAATTTGATTGATCAAGCCTGGCCCTAGACCATGCTAGGGAGGTACAAAAGAAAGATTAGGAGTTGGATACAGAGGAAAAGCTTACATTAGGAGCTATTGATTGGACAAAAGAGATAATCTTACATTAGGCCCTGGAACATGCTAGGTATATAAGTTTGTGCAGTGCTGCACCAATCCACTATAGTATATAACCCCATTTTTTCCAGTGCTGCACCATTAAACTAAATAGATGCACAGTAACTGAAATATTTCTTGTACAACAATAATTATCTCTGCCCATTCTTCAGTCACTGTAGTCTGTCGACATAGATCCAATACCTTCGTCTTGCTCCCTGTTTTGTTCTCTGTCTGCGGTCCTGTTTCCCTCTTCATCCGAGTCCCCATTTATGTACCCTTCAACATCGAGATCTTCTTCCCCTTGTTCATCTTCTCCACCGTCATCTGCTTCATCCTCATCCTCCTCATCGTTGAACTCGTCTTCTTCTTCTTCATCATCGACATCTACATTATAATCGCTTCCATCCAGAAAGTCATCAGACTTGCCAATGAAACCCACAGAATAGCCATCTACCGCCATATCATCAAATTCATCTCCAGATGCTTGACCGTTTACGTCGTCATAATCTGATCTTTCTGAACTGCTAACATTTTCAGCACCCTCAACTTGCAACCCAGTGATATCGTCACCATTCCAATCCTCCCTGACCAAACTTGCAGGTGAATTATCATAGATGCTCTCTCTTGCGATGTCTTTCTGATCGACAATACCAACCACCCTCTTTGCTGGCTTCTGCCTACTTCTAGCACTGCGGCGACCACGTCTCCGACCTCCTCGTCCACGTGTTCGCCCTTTCCATCCCACAACCTCCCCTAACCTCTCATTGTTTGTAGTTGAGCTTCTATTGCCAGGTTCAGATCTGGAACCTATAACCCCTCTCTGAGATCTCCCACCACGGGTACGAGCACGGCCCCGTCCGCGACCCCCCTTATTGCGACTGTAGCTGCCAACTCCAATCCCAATATCAATCAAGCTATCTTCCTGAAAATGTTCAGCTTGATATGGGTTTCCAGCTACTTTGTCATCCTGGCTATTCTTCACCATGGCATATCTTGAAGGGAACTTCTGACAAATATAGGAAGTTAGAAGAGTAGTCTAAAAAATAAAATATTTGACCACTTTTGCCCACTAAGTTAAAATATAGCTATAGGATCCAAAGTTTAAAACAGTCTTGATGTGCATCTAGGTTTAACTTTGACAAATCAATTTTCTAGTTTCAGAGCTTCTAGTCAGGATACTTAGAAAGTCTGACAAATGGAATACTGCAATATATTTTTCCATTCAGGTTAATTCAAAATAATAGTGGATAAACAATTACTCACAATGAAGTCCCCGGCATCCTTCTCCTTTTCAGATTCCACTTTCTGATGCAGAGCATAAAAGATGGAAGCATCGAATTCCATGAGCCTCAGAGCAACTGCAGTCGTTGTTTGTGGTAGCCAAGGAAGCACAGAGATCATTTTAGGGCTCAAAATATCGTTAGCAGCAGAACCTGACAATTTTGAGGAACCTAACAGTTCATTCGTGGTCTCGAAGTTTGAGGACAAATAGTCCCTCTTTATAGCACTCTCCAACAAAGTCATGATCTGAAATATAAAACATGCTGTTCAAAAATGCATTACATGAAAGGTTGAAAAGAGTGAAAATAAAACCAGAGACCAAGACTTCAGTGAATATTTTACTTCTCATATGGGAATGGAACTGAAATTAAAACAGAAAACCTTTATTGCCAAATTATTTATAAAAAATAAGAAACATTCAGGGTACCTTAAACTGCTAATCATTGCCATGCTCACACTTCCATCAAACTAATTAGTTGTAACCTTTAGAGTAATAAAGCAAGCAAATATTCAAGAGGAAATTGTTACCAATTGCATCTCATAACCAAGAAGAAATGTTAGGCTACAGGCCAATAGATGATGGATAGTATGCACAGAAGTCTAATGGATATTATTAGAATCAAGGCTTGAACGCAAACCTGAAGAAGGTCATCAGCTGATGATGCCGAGTGCAGCTTCATAGCCCACAATTTCCGATAGTCATCAGTCCAACAAGGTTCAAGAGCTTCTGGTGAAAGATAAACCTACCAACCAATATATTTAACACAATCAGTTGATGTTAACACTAATAAACAATGTAACGAGAAGGAAATAAAAAATTATCTGTCACTTAAATGATTATATATTTATCTACAATAAAAAAAATGGAATAAAAAAAACAGCAATCACCTCAATAGCAGATAACAGTAATTTGAGCAATCTAATTCTCAGAGGAGAAGAGACTGAAAGTCGTAAAGTATAGCCAGGGTCCATCTTTAATTTATATTCACAGTGGGATACATGATCAGAAAAATTGACATTGCTCTCAGAAGTACCATAGGTTTTGTGGCAAGAAGGACAGTGATTTTCTTCATATAAATAAATATCATGGCAGTAATCACATGAGTCTAGCAGTTGCTTGCATCTTCTGTCCCCATACTTCATGGCACATAATATTGAAGAATTGAAGCAATCCTTCCACATCCACTTCTCGAAATCTTGATATCTCCTCAAGGCATCATTTTTCTCAGTTTCATTTCTTCCAAGCTCTATTGAAAAGGATGTTGAAGTCTCTGACATATCGGAATCTACAGCACAGATAGAACTGCTAGGGCTGTCTATACCAATGTGGCAATGAGAACCAGGAGTCATTTCAACAGCTTCTCTTTTTAAGGCATTTCCACTTAGCCAACCATTATCACTACGCTGCATGTTCCTCCTAATAGTTTCCTTGAAAGACATCTCAATCTTAAGCAACATCGAGTGTAGATGAGATTCCCTAACTCCACGAACATCCAAAGATGCCAACAGTGCATCAAAACCCTGCACAGAAAATTACATGTGAACTATAGCTAAATCTGGCCAATAAAAATACTATAGCTAAAACTGAAGTCCACATATGCACAAACTATTAAAAGCAGTCAGCTTTTGGGTAAGTATGAGCCCTCTCAACAAAGATTGTTTAGATATGACAGATACTGTAAAGGAGCAACTATTGCATAGCAACAACCAGTTAAAAAGAATGCTACCTCTTCAGAATCAATAAGCATCCAGTGGCCATCATGTAACTCAACAAAAATCCTTCCACAGCCAGGGTCATTATGAGAAGCAGATGTAATAAACTGCCAATATCGATTCCTTCTGCGATCCAGTCCAAGAGGCAATGATCTGTACACATACATCTCTTCTGCCTTATAACCAATGTAAGATTTTAGCTGTGATCGTGACTTCTCTGCAGCGTATTGCTGATATGAGAGGTTATCAGGGCCAACATAGAAATCTTGAATTTGCTGATTCCCTTCAGAGGGAAAATTGTTAAGACAACTGGGGTTATTTTGTGGATCATTAGGTCCTTGCTCAATGCCAGGCTCCATTGATGTCTCATTTTTTTCAACAGTTGGCAATGGGCTCTGCTTAATCTCTGCTGAGAAGAACGTAGGGTTAGGTTCAGTCCTGGTCCCCATAAATGATGAATACTGCATCCTTGTTACATAGTCTTCCTTGATCCGTCGCTTATCTACTTGTACCTCAGCCCACATTTGCTTCTTTAAAGTATTTGCTGCTTCTAAGCGTTCCTGTAAGGCAATCCCATTTCGGATTATAGTCTTATAGATGCTTCACACAATTCCATAAAATTTAAAAAATACAGCAAAACCAAAACGAAAAAATACCTCAAGAACAACACGTATTGAATTCCCTTCAATTGCCACACCAATTAAAGCAACAAGCGCATTCAGGCGCTCCTCCACGCTGAGATCTGAATACTCCCCTTCAGTAAGTCCTTGAACCCATGATTCACCAGGATTACTTTCATCAACATTTGTGTCATCTTGGTCAGAATTAGTTGCTTCATTGCCGACTCGAGCAGTGTCAATGGACTGATCAATAGAAGTTTTAGTATCTTTCACCTCATTGAAGCCTTCAGAATGCATTAAAGACAAACCTTCATCAACATTCCCACAACCACTTTGTGAAGTTTCCAACACATCATTCTCCTTACCATTAACCAAAGTAGATTTCGCCCCAAATATATCAACTTCTGGAGGTCTGAGGGCCTCTTCCTTTTGGTTTGACTCAGTAATGAACTCATCAACCTCAGGATCCTCTGCTGCATCACACTCGGAATCTTCATCCCTTTCAACATCTTCATCTCTTTCAACATCTACGTCTCTTTCAGCGTCATCAGCTTCTTCTCCATCTAAGGCCCCACTCTTAAATACTCGAATTCTTTCCCTAGCAGCAGTAAGTATTGAGTCTGCATCAGCTGGGTCCTTCCTATAAGCAGAACGAACACAATAAGTTGAAGGAGCTGTTCTCTCAAAAAGCTTTGAGTCCCTTGATAAAGCAGCAGCAATAGAGGCTTCTGGAGTCTTGCTCGTCGTAAGATCCCGGAGTCCAGATTTCTGTGATAAAGCAACCAATGCACAAAGAAAATAAGTCAGAGACGCAACACACTGCAAACATTGGACAGTTAAGTATCAAGAAATACCTGAATCCTGTCTGCTACATCCATTATTGTTAGGCCCTCACTTCCCTCAATGGAAAGAACATGAAATGCTGCAAATTTAACAGTTCCAGGAGTCAAGCGATGCCTAGATCTGCGAGGATTAGAAAAGCCCCTTTCTTGCATTATAGCAACAGCATTTTCAGCAGCAGCTCCATTTCGCAAGTTAGAAATTACATCTTTACCATCATTGCCCTGCACTTGCATACCATAAAACATTTGTAAAAGCATACAGATGGGGAGTGTGTTTGTGGGTGGGTGGATGGATGATGGGGG
>JAYMTA010003819.1:0-13586 GCA_036897625.1 Pelargonium cotyledonis | reverse complement strand
ATATAATTTTTGCTTTCGTTAGGGTTTGCTTTTAATCAGCGATGTCGGGGGTCGACTTGTAGTCGAGTTTCTAGGCCTATGTCTGGTTGTGGGGTTACTTTTGTTGTAACGTCGTTATGTTTATTTGGTAATAATACTACTATTTCCCTCAAAAAATAAAAATTGTATTGAGTATTGACCGAGAGTTAGTCTAAAATGTTGTATATACAAAAACACCATTCATACATAATGGAATTAAAAAGTTGTATATAAAAAAACACCATTCATGTAGGTGTATTTTGCAACACTTATGGAATGTCCCCTGAGGGATGTATCCCGCAGCACTTAGAATTAAAACACCATTCATACATAATGGAATTCAAAAGTTGTATATACAAAAACACCATTCATGTAGGTGTATTTCGCAACACTTATCGAATGTCCCCTGAGGGATGTATCCCGCAACACTTAGAATTAATCTTTTTAATATGTTGCCAAAGAATGTTTTAAAATGATCATGTTTCAAATTGATCAGCAATTTAGTTTATCTTTTAATTTAGTATATTAGATATCAAGATTGTTCCAAAATGGTCTTTGTAGTATTCATGTTGTTCCAAACTAGTATTTGATTTGGTTTATATTTCAATTAAATCTTCTTAATATCAATAGTTCCAATTTGTATCTCATAATATGAATACTAAATATGATCATTTTGAAACATTCTGCCACATTGTAAAACATTAACTCAGTTTATTTTGTTTGGAGCAATGCTATATGTACAAAATTTATTACAAAAATAGTGGTATAAAATGATGTGTCAATAAATGAGACATGACACATGAAATATTGCAGTGATGATTTGGCCGAATCACAACGCGCCACGTGTGTAGTGTATCTAATAAACCGGGCGCTTTGCACCAAAAATTTATGGGAGGGTGATGGTATCATATACGTCCGATTGTTATTCGTTAAAATTAATTTTCAACTACAAAAATACAAAAAAAGTAATAGCCACGTAGATTGCCACGTCATTTTGTAAATAAAATTTTGTACAAAATTTGGGACATTCAGCATTTCTCATTTTGTTTGGCTATAAGTTTTAGTTATACATAAATTACAAATAGTGTTTCTATAACAAGCTAGTAACAACACACTGTATTAAAAAAAAAAATTACAACACTTAAACCATTTTTATTTTATTATGTATAGAAGATTAAGACAGTACTCATTTTATGACGAAAATAATATTTCCTTTGATGGCAATGGATAATTGAAGGTTAAAAAATCAAACCACTTGATGGTCATTAAAAAAAACTCGAATACAGGTCTTATTTTCCATTGCCGTAACACACTCAAAACGAAGCTAATTTAAGTCCAACAAACCAAAAACAAAAAAAGCCACAAATTTAACTTAATTGGTCTTTCTGCAATTTGTCCTGATCTGGCCGCTAGTCCCAGTAAGTGGGCTAAGGTTTCCCATTTTGATCATTGCATTAGCAAAGTCAGTCCTGAAAGTCCCTGAATTGCTGCTGTACGCATTCACCTGAGCGTCCGTCGACCCTCCGCTGAACAGCTGCTGGTCCGAGTGCAAAACACCTTTCTGGCTCTGCAAGTTCTTGAAATACGCGTTGTCGAAAACATTCTCAGTGGTCGCATCCAGAGGAGAAAGGTTGTTGTCCCCTCCGCTGTTCGGGCAGTTCGATTTCAACGACGTCGCAAGTGTGGCGTCTATGTTGGATTCTCCGTAGAGCCTGGCCCGGAAGGTGGTGCACCTTGCTTTTCCTATTGTGTGACCACCTTAAAAAAACATCAAAATTAATTGGAAACAAACAATGTCACATCAAAATTAATTGGAAACAAACAATGTCAGCATCAGTCACGAGCAGAGGTGACAATTTTGAGCTTCGGATTGAATTCGATGAATTTGAATCCGAATTTAGCCTGAAAGGGATCCAAGTTCATTCGGGTTGTGTGTTTAGGACAAACTTCACTTTTTTTGAGGTAAAATGTGTAGTGCCGGGTCTAAATTGACAGCTCTAATATATCACAAGTGAGTCAATACCTGAGAGAGCGACCATTTCTTTAGCGGAGAAGCCTTTGTTTGAGAAAGCGGAGATGAGGCCACTAACATTCAAGGTTGGGGCAGGGATGTTGGTGTTGGCTGCGTTCAAGCTAGCTGTGGTGGAGTCTCTCCGACCCAATTGGACTGTCCAGCTTGGACCACCTAGCTGAAATTGACCAAAAAAATCATTAGTATATGTCGAAAGTGATGAAATTAATTTCCGCTAAACTTAACTCCCACCCAAAATTGTGGAGATAAATTCAACATTTTATCAGATCTGGTTCTGTTTGGCTTAATGAACTGTCTTTCTTATCTCCCGACTTACAGTTTACACTCCACTCGTGTAGCGCGCACGAATAAGTTAGGAGGTAAAGAAGACATTGGAGGTAAAGAAGACATTGGACCTAAACAGAACTAATTCTAATATCATATTAAAGTTGAGTCTATTGCTAGCGTTTTGTTGGTTGTGTATGTATTTTTGAACTTACAGCAACTACAGAGTCTCTAGCTGCAACTGATAAGATGTCCGCACAAGAAACAACGCCGGGACAAGCAGTCTCCAACTGGGTTTTGATCGTGTCAATGACATCAAATCCTCTCAAAGAATTTGCGTTTGGCCCTGCTGTTTTCTCTCCTGTGAAGTTTGATGTATCATCTAAAAGAACTGAAGCATCACATCCCTGTTACAATATAACATTACACTGCAAGCTTAACATATGATACAAAAATACGAGCAGACAAATAGATTAATGACATTTAAGCACAAATACAGTATTTTTCATAGAGATCTACTTGCATTAACGAAGCAATCATGGAAGTGGAGACGGAGCAGGGAAGCCCCCATACGAGCCTCCTTGGAAACAGCAGAGGTAATGGCTGATTTGATCCTGGAAATAGCAGTGGGACATGATTTAGAGTAAAAGGTGCTGGATAGTTGAGCAGAAGTTATGCCAAACAGAAACATTATGGATATAAGCAAAATGATGGAGTGGGACTTGAAATTAGCCATGGCTAATTGAAGAAGAAGAAGAAGA
Organism: Pelargonium cotyledonis; assembly: GCA_036897625.1. NCBI lineage: Eukaryota > Viridiplantae > Streptophyta > Magnoliopsida > Geraniales > Geraniaceae > Pelargonium > Pelargonium cotyledonis. The sequence continues at coordinate 10,511 of JAYMTA010003819.1, read as the reverse complement.
AGAGAGCTTTTGTGTTTAGTTCTCTATCTGTTTTGGTCATTAGGTTGATGAGATCTTCAAATATTTATAGAGGAACCAATGTCGTCAATTTTTTTTGCTAGTCAACGTTACAAACAAAAAAGAAAATGTACAAGTATTTGTATAGAATCATCGATCTGTACTATTTATGTATGATTGAGATTAGACATGATTCTCTTGTATTTCAGTTTTATTTTAAAAACACAGTTTCGCATGAATGATCACAACATTCCAATAAATTAGTTAATATGTCATGAATTTATATATAAATGAAATCCGTATTTCTTAATAAAAATGAAGATAGGTTGATAATTATTTTCAAGATTAATCCCAACAATTTATTTACTTTGCAATATTGCCCTGTTTCAAAACAATTCAAAATAGAATTCATTGTTTCCAATTCCAGGTAGATTAATGTAGATACAAGTCTCTGTCGAAAGTCTACTAAAGTTGTGATTAAGTCAATACTTCAAAATACTAGCACACCTCCCGCAAACAAATCAGTCCATATATGCACTTGTTTGATATATAAAAATTATTTGTCTTTTATAAACTACAAACATTTGAAATATGTATTAGACACGTAAATTGTCATGTAACTTTAATTTGTACATAAATTTTAAACAGTAAACAGTTTTCTAATAATAATAATGTGTTCTAATTCAAATCCTCTCTCATGATACAATCATCATAAGATATAACTTAATGATTAAGATCAAAATTATGAGTTGTTTACGTCGATTGGGTATATAAAATTACTGATTAAGAAATCAAAAGAAGACTTCTTTATGGAAATTTCATAGATATATTTATTAAACTCTTACGTTACTATTAACCAGGACTTGCTGTTAGGGACTTCCTTTCATGTGTATGTCATCGTGTATGTGTACAAGGTGAGTTTATGTACTAAAAAACGAAATGGGTCAAAGTAAACCAATAGTGGAGGTTATTGGTGAATAGAAACCATACAGAAACCACCTACCAACACCCAAGATATACATAAAATGTGCACTTTTGTGTTTTGTCTCGTACATGTCATATATGATTCGTGGATATGAATAATATGCTATTTTTTTTCTCGTGTTCTCATGTATACCATTTTCTAAGAATTAAGGACCAAGTAACCTCCATTTTTTTGGGTGTACCCTTGAGACACATGAGGCTATATATATTCTTCATTTTGTACCTATTCTAGTTTTGTTGAATTCCTATATATTTGAGTGTGTGAACACAAATGTTACGAAGAATCTTGTTTATTATTCGGTTCAATTTAAAGGTTTATATTATGAGTTGCAATATCACCAAATTTACCAACCCATCAATTCTGGGGTCAGGGAGTGAGGACAAGTCAAAAGTCAAAACTCAAAACTCAAAAGAGTTGCGTGTTCATTGATACCTCCAATTCCAAATACCATATAGATAATGTTTCTTGGTAATAACTAAAAGCAATCATATATTTTCAAGTGAGTGCAATTAAAAAAGTTAGATGCAATGAACCATTTTTCATATTCAATTTCTGTGCAAATTTTTTGTTTGAAGAATGAAGAAGTTCCAATTTAATTTTACATTTTAACATCTTGCATGGGTAAGTTCATTATCACTTTATCTGTGGTTTATTATTATTAAGTCATCTTCTTCTTTTGTACTTAAAGTAGATGAAATAACATAAGGAACCAATTGATAGTTGAAAACACCGTTTATTTTTATTATACTCTTACAAAAATGCTCTCAACAAGGCAAATTTCTATATATAGTCTGCTTTCATTTATCCTTAAATTTGACATTTACTATGAAAGAAAAAGGATCTCATTCAGAGAGTAACTAACTGTTAAGATTTAGTCACAAAAGTTTGTTGTGCTAAGCGGTTAAAGACTTTATATTTCTTTTAAAGTCTTGGGTTCGAACTTTCTTACTCACGGTTTAGGATGGAGTTTTGAATTGGAATTGGAGAATTACGTCATGTTGTATAGCTCAACTGATAAAAGAAAATTGAAATTTTTTATACAAGCTAATATGGAGACGACACATCATGATTTAACATGCATATCCGTTTCAAAAAAAAAAAAATTGTAGACTTTTTTCTCTGTGTTTTGTGTAAGAGTTTTTGCTCTCTTTAGTCTTTACTACAATATTATTTCTATTTTAAAAGTATTGTACTAAGTAAAACGATAGAGGCTGTAAGTCAAGAAATGGCCAACAAGTATTTAAAACATATTTTACAGAGTCAACTAACGAAGTTGTTCTGTGGTGGAAGTCTCAATCTCAATCCCGTGTTGAGTTTGAAACAATTTGTGGCATGAAAACCAAATCCAGCATGTTATATACTTATGAATGTTAAATTGTTAGGTTTATCTATCATTTTCTTGGTACTTTGTGATTTTCTACAATTGAGACACAATCATATATATCCTTCTATGTCCTTGTCGTATTCTTAACGAATTCACAGTTCAATAACTTATAAATAGATTAAAATTAAGTTTTTTGTTTTGCAATTATGAAGCGTCTCACTAGCTAGTCTTTTTTTATAGACAAGCAGTACGTTTTATTTAAACAACTTGAAGGTTTAATAAAAGTACAAATACGAGTGTGCCAGCCTAACTCAACATGAGATAGGATTAGCCACCCAAGACCCATAAGGAAAAGCAATAACAAAATTACTATCAATGCAAGAAACAAGAGACAATAAGAAACTCTGGATATTGAGAATTGTGTCCTCCATGCTCGGGAATTCATCTTGAAAGATGAGACCGTTCCTGGCAAACCATATAAACCACAAAACAACCAAACAGGTAGCTGCCCATAATTTCGGACATAGACTTGTATCGTTGAAAATCGACGGCCACGTAACAAATAAAGAGAAGCAAGAGCCCGGTAGTGCAGTTTGTGCGCCCCACCATCCGAGCACGATTTGGACAGCCCAAGGGCACCCTCACTAGTTTTCGCTTAATTGTTTCAACGTAAGCGGAAATTTACGTTTATCAATATAAATGATAATTATATTTATTGTATTGAGTAATATGGGCATCAGTTGACTGATATAACTTCATATCAGTTGCACTAATGAGATGATGACACCTCATTTAAAATCATGGAACCGGTCGGGTCGCTCCGCTCCCACAAGTGCACTTAGGTGAGGTGTCATCACCTCATTGACTTGGTTAAGTTACAACTGATATAAAATTGTATCAGTCAACTAATACACATTTTACTTATTGTATTAGTATATAACTTACGTTAATCCATGTTTGTCAACAACCAAGGAAAAAAATTAATTAAGAATCATATATTTTAAATGCCGTAGTAAAGTAATTAAAGCGACTTTTTTTTAATTGCATGTTTTTGTTCATAATAATTCCACATTCCGCACCGACTATGTTAAGCATTATAAAAATGATAATATGTTGTTGTATTCTAGATGGTGAGACTAAGTAAGTTGCTAGGATTCTGAAAACGAAATGATATGCGACTCATAACTAATTCCTTAGCAGCTGGATATATATAGTAAATTATAGTATCCAATTAGTCAAAAGTGTAAAAATATTCAAATTCAGACCATATCTCCTTTTGATTAATGTTTTATATATGTAATTTCCATTTAGAGCAGTTGGCTTGTGGAGGCCACACGATCCCCCAAAGTCAATAACAGTATTAGATTTGGAATTGGTTTGGTTCCATGATCACATTGACTAATTAATATATACTAGTATTTGTGTAACATTATTTGACGTTTTCGTTTTTTATATGCTGAAATTAATGATCTCTAGGTTTCATTTGGTTTGGTTTGTATGTATTCTTATTGTAAAGCGTAATTATTTGACATTTTAAACCGCAAAAATAGTAGCAAAGTGGAAAAATATGAGCACTACAACTAGCAAGATTTGTTGGTCTCTTACCCCACAATTAATTATAATGTTGTTATGTGCAACTATCAGGAAATTGCATCATTCAAATTAAGTATCTAACTTGTGTTGGTTGACTTTGAGAGAATGATTCTTCTCGTCATAATTATTATTGTTGAAAATTCTTACCATGTTATTATAATATTATGTAGAGAGAATATATCAATATCCAATCAAGAGAATAGATTACTGTCTTAAAATTTGTAGGGTTTTCTATCCAAAGATTCCTTATTTTACATACTTGATCAAAGAGAAGAGTAAAGGTTGGCCGAAACTTTCCCCGTCTTCACCAGAAGTTACTGTTGAACATCACGTACTTCAAGTAAACAACATATTATCAATACATGTTGGGCTAGTGGTTAATATCACTTTAGATTCTCTATGAGATCTCAATTTCGAGTCTCATTGTCGACGGTATGAGGTGAGATTTGTTAGGTGTGTCTTAGGGTGACTCTTCCTTTAAAGGGTGAGAGATATTGTTACTTCAAGTATAACACCCCGTTGTTGATTAAAAATAAAGTAAACAACAAATTAATATAGAGATTCAATGGGCACTTAGTAAAATTCAAAAATCACTACCTCACTAAAAATGCTTGAAGTGGAAACATTAGGGTGTTCCCTTAAAAACATGAGGTGCAAGATAAAAGTTAAAGTGAAAAGCAAAATGATTCAACAAAAATGAACTCATTGACTACCTTGGTTTAAGCAGCCTAGAAATTGCTTTCAAAGAGTTGTGTGGCCCATTTAGGTAAGGAGATGTTGACAATGCATAAAAAACGCATGTTTTCAACTAATTAATTTGGACTCGTTTCAATAGATCTCTAAAATATTTTCAATCAATGCTTTTATTTACCCTTACCTTTACCTTAATTTAGAGCCTATAGTTTAATGATTTTGAAGCATGTTGTTACCATTGAAAACATATATCCCTTATAGAGATGGATTGATAGTTGGTGCACATATCTCTTATTAAATTTGTCAATATTTCAAATATTTAATATCATCTAAATTTGTGAGTAGGAACGGAAGAGCTACATTTTATTTAACAACTCAATTGGTACTAATTAACTTGCAAATACTTGCGAGTACGAATCCATTTCGCCTGTTCTAACGCAATAGTATAAAATGTATCTCTTCAAATGTATAGTTACTACGATCTATGACGACCAATCAACTTAACACGACCTTAATTGATTGGATACTTCTCAACACTTTTGCTTCATGAGACGGCCGCATGTTAGCACCCTTTTTGGTAAGGTTGATAATATATCAATACATTTATTGTAATAAAATCTAAAGGATCTTCTAGATAATGAAAACAATATGTAATAGGAATAGAAACGTGGCAACTAAAGTTTCGAGTCAGCCAGATCTCAAATTTAAAATGCATGCAAAAGTAAACAATTTAAAAATAAAATATTAGTAGCTCGTTGACTACAAATAATTGGACTAAAATTAAGGAAAGAACAAACAGAATTCAATAAGAATGTTTAATAAAGTGTTAGAGAATTGTTATAACGTAACTTGAAAATTAAGAAAGTTAACAACATTGAATTTTAGTAATGATGATTTTAGGCTTTTGTCTCTTGATATAATTTCTTGTTGTTGGAGTAGGAACTATTAATTTCATTAATATAGTTTATAAATTAGGAACATATCTGATATAGAACCAACTATCGTAGTAATTTAATTTGCACATCTCAAATGTTCATACGAACTTTCAACTATCTTATAGTTAATTAGTTGAAATATTGATTGCAATAGTGGAACAAACTACTCGCTCTTGCTCTCTTCAAAGTCATCTGACGTGCAACAGTACTTCCAAACAAACACCCATATTCATAATGGAAAAAAATAACTTTCAACAATAAAAGAAAAACTTTCAATAATAAAAATCAAACAGAACTCAAAATTAACCAAACTACTCAAATATGATTAAATACCAAAAAAAAAAAAAAAAGTGCTTCTACCCGTAGTAACCATATTTTCACAACTAGTTTATAGTGAAGATGGAGATGAGAACACACACCATCAGCGAAAAGATCGAATATGAAGAGTCAACAGTGATGATGAATCAAACGAAAGAGTCATCTAAATTAAAAAGAATTTAAGAGCTTTTATGTAGTTGAGTTCAGATTAAAACCAAAACAATGGTGATAATGATTTGATAGAAGGAATGTAAAGGCTTTTATGTAGTTTGGCCTATTTACAAACCAAAATAATCATGATAATAATAAATTTCAAACTCAAACATAGAACGAATACCAAAATCTCTAAACACTCTACTCAACTTCTCTTTTGAGATATAATATAATTGAAATAATATATATATATATATGGGTTACGTCATGGTCAATGATGGAGTGTCCCTCCCTCCACCTCTGGAATTGTCCCTCCAACCCCAAATAACTTACAAGATAAACTACAAAGCAACTTGAAGTCATTCTCTTCTTTCTCATTTTTTACTTGGAATGGAGGTGTGGTTGGATTGTGAAAGCAACGTGCGTATAGTATACCATCAATCATATCGCCGACCCCACACGTCTTCAACTCTCTAAATTTATGGATGGATACCATGCACCATTCTTTTCTAATAATATATTTTGAATGCTAGATTTTTAGTGTTGTTTGTTTAGTTTATTTTTTAAATTAAAGTAATTGAAATACTATTTAAATAAATTTTATAAATTGAAATATTCCAATCCAAAACTTTTTCATACTTCATCTTACTAGTATGACACTCGTGGGGTTGTGGGTCGGGAAGCACATGAGCCTGTTCTCTCTGCATCTTACTAGTATGATTGATTGATTATAATGCTTTTTATTATAATTTTTTATTTTAAAATAAATGTTATTTTCTCATTTTCAAATTTTAGTTAAGACTTTAATTATTAATATAAAAATTCCTAATAAATGAGTTAGTATATATCTCTTGTAAGTTTGTTATACCCATAATCCGCTATGAAATTTTCAATTGGTAATATGTCATAAGACTTTCAAATCATTGAATATTTATTTTAAGGAGTAATTTTCAAACACTTTTTAGTTGCATGAACTTTAATCAAATATATAAATAAGTTATTTTTAACAAACTTTATACAAATAAGTGCATATATTTTTAATTTTGAATAATTAAGTCAAATTCACTAACGGTGTTAACTTTTTTCCGTTAAAAATTGCAACTATTTTTAAGATGTAAAACAAAACGTGTGTAATTGCGATAAATTGTCACTTTTGAAAATAAATAAATTGAACGCCATTTTTTAGTTGATTAATGAACTAATTTTTGTTTTCTTCTCCTCATTACGATTATATTTTTATCGTATGTCGCTCAATGATTTAATTAAAATCGAGTTGTCAATTTAGATCCAAATTAGCGAGCAACTGAAATCTAATTTGGATAAAATATGATCCAATCCCATTTAATTTAATCAACTATTAATCGAATCGGATAAATCTGCTCATTTACACTGAAAATTCGAACTTTAACCAATTTGATCTGATTCGAAACTCTTTCAGTTATGATTCGACCGGATTAATCTTTTTTGTATCTAAAATCTGAATTTCCACATTTGCATCCAAGTATATATAACTCGTCTCAATCTCAACTTCTTAATTAATTAGCTATAATTCTAGCTGATTGAGCTCAATGATTGCTTAGAGAACTTTTGCGTTTGTGTAGCTTCTATAGCAAATATAGACAATTTGCATAATTTTCGAACTAATCTTCCATATAAATTATACATTTATCAGTTGTTATGTTGTATTACTTTTTGAAGAAAATAATGGATACAAAAAGAAGACGAAGAAACCGTAGGGAGGACGATGGGAGAGGAGATATAAAAAAAAAAGTATTTTTAATAATTAATTGACATATGATTCGTAAAATTATTTTAATATTTTGCGTATAAATATGACATGTCATCAAATGTACATGTCATGCTGTACATCTTAAAAACGACAAATAAACTGTTACATCATTATTTTTAACGGAAAAAGTTAACACCGTTAGTGAATTTGACTTATTTGTTCAAAATTAAAAGTTCATGCATTTATTTGTACAAAGTTTGTCAAAAGTGACCTATTTTAACAAATGATCAAAACCATAGAGTTCGTTAACAGACTCGTACTTTCGCAATAGACACCTTTAAACTTTTTGACCATACATAGACTAATCTCCATTAGATGTGAGGGCACATGTTAAAGTTTAATCCTCTCTCCAGAGATGTGTTGAGTGGGGATCGAACGCAAGCGCTCCTCCCACTCACTCATTACCCTCGGTTAAATTGAATATTTTCATAACACTTTTATAAAAACAAATTGATAACAACAATTTGAGAGAGAACAGTTGGGCTCGCCAAGAAAATATACCTTATAGGACATCCAGGCCCACATAACTTATCAAATGTGAATCATTTTGGGCTTGGAGGCCCACAATTACCAACAGTTCAAAACTTACATAAGAAATTGAGAATGACATGAAAAGAGTTATAAGAATGTTCTGTAATTGATCGACATTCTTCCCTAATTTGGTACAATTTTTTGTATTAGTTATGAACCATTTAAAAAAACCATAAGTTTAGTAAATATTCAAGTGAAGTATATGGTACTATTAACATTGCTAAATTTCGGTACCATTTCTATAGAAAAAAAAAAAAAAAAAACTATGATTCATTGGTCGATCGATCCAATATAATAAATTTCTATCAATAAGACTAACCTTAGAAAACATTTTTGCTCAATTAATTCCACAAGTTAATCTGATTCCTACTCTCTCCTACTGTATTCAAAGAAAATGTGAGGATGTTGATTAATTTCATCACCAAAATGCAACATATAAGTCCCATTTTAACAGCAAATTATTCATATAATTAATCATTATGATTACTACAAGCCTTGTCTTGTAAATTTGTATCACCACATTATTTGGGTTATAAATTATCCTTAATCAAAACACAGTGAAGGAGACAGCTTCGGCTGAGAAACGATTAGAAACCTGCTTGCTTCATATTTTAAACAATAGTGTGCTTATATATATATATATATATTTTTAAGCTAGAAGCTAGAGAAGTGAAAATGGAAGATAATTATGATCACTAGCAAATAGTTAAGTAGTGTCAGTCCAGTTGTTGATAGCCTCCAACACTGCTTGTTTCACCGCTCCGGCATCGATGCTATCCACAACTGCTTGGTTCTGTAAACCAATTAATCAATTAGCTAGCTAGGAGCACAAACTTGATACCTTGAAATAACACCCTTTTTTTAAAAATAATTTTCTTCTTGTTTCTTCCATAAGACATTTCTACTTATGTATAATAATAGTATCTAGTAGTGCAGTACACTCATATTATTCATTATGTGAGTATAATATGTATTAAACATCTAATATATATTTTTTTCAAAGTTATTCTATTATACTCTTATCGTGAAAAAACCATTGTGAAACTATTAATAATGAAAATTGATAAATGATGCCCTATATAAGGACATAATTCATCCATACTGAAGAAACCACCATCATTGAGTCATTATTCTCTAATGAAACAAAGTTCAAAATGTGTGGTGCAGAGCTTGCTAGTACATTTTACACATGAAAATTTAAACTTCTTTTCACTTGAAAGAGTGTACATTATTTTTCATACTCAAATAGTACAATAACTTCATGACTATATACCTGTTTTTTCATGCACACATATATATATCCGTTATAAGCTTGCAGAGAAGGCAATTAAAAAGTACTTTCTTCGTTTCAAAATGAGTATCCAGTTTTTCTTACATTTTTGTTCTAAAATGAATGTTTTCTTTTCTTTTCTAGTAAGTTAGTTATGCATGAATTGTCAATAATATCCTTATAAAAAGTTAATTAGGATCTCTCAACACATGATCATGCGGATACAATAGTAAATATATCACACTAATTAACTTCTCATTAATTTTTCTCAAAATATAAAAGAGGAACTCAATTGGGACGGATGGAGTATTTGCTTAGATCATGCACATCATGGAATTTATATGTACAAATTGCTTATCGTTTTTAAAGATAGCTACATATATACACTACATAAATATCAATCAAATTCATTAATTAATTAACTAAATATGTATCACAGAACAAGAACAAGAGCAAGAACAAAAAATATCAGGAATATTCTTACTTCTCCTCCGACTGCTTCTAGTTGGAAACTGTCTGAACAAGAAACCCTAGCATCAAGGACTTCAAGACCAAGCTCTTCAAAAGCTTCAAGTATCGAGACGAGCAGACCCGGACAATTCTTTTCCAAATACACATTAATAAGAAAACCCTTTTCTAGGGTTTCCACTGAAACGTCCTGCAAATTATCAACAAAAAAAGTTGAATTATTACTAAATATTTTTTCTTGGCAACTAAATTTAAAAAAAAAGAAAAAAAAAAAAAGAAAGATGCATGATGATTTCAGTAAGCACCAGAGATGCGCTTTGTGAATTAGTTCCGATTTCTTGATTCAGTGTCTCTACTTTCTCCTTCAACTCCTCTATGTACTTCGATGCATCTTCAATAATTGAGGTCTTATTCATCTGAAAACCACACAAAGATCTTATATATATATATATATA
>JAYMTA010003818.1:0-13587 GCA_036897625.1 Pelargonium cotyledonis | reverse complement strand
CGCGACCGCCACCCACCACAGTTCACAGCACCGAAGAGAGAGATTGCTGCCGGAGATGGAGAGGTGAGAGAGAGATCAGTGAGATGGAGAGCTGAGAGGGGGTTTGAGGGAGAGGTGAGAGAGATCATTAGGGTTTTCAGTTTTTTTTTTTTTTTTAATTATCCAAGGGCTTGTTTGGCTACTAAACACTTTGTTAGTGGGGGTATTGTAGTCTTTTCAATTTAAATTAACGGTAAAGCTAACGGAATCGTTAAATGTAAAGTTCGTAGGGTCTGGTTGTTATGACCTAAAGTTTGTAGGGGCTATCTGTGTTTAGTCCACAGTTTATAGCGGCTGTACGTAATTAATCCTTTTAATTAGCTTCTAATGCACTTCAGTGCACGGATCATTTTATAAGCATATCCTCTGAATCCTTTTTTCCATATTGCAACTGTTTGTATTGTCGGAAAAGTGGCTTAAATCGCTTACTTCTCTTGAGCTCTCGAATTTGAGCTTCGGTCGCTATGCTTGCTTATAAAAAAGCCCACTATTACATGGTGAATGCTCCTTCCACTACTATGGAATGTGCTTGTGCTTGCCAGGAGCTTTGTTAACCCAATCATGTACACATGGTCCTCTTGATATCCTCCATGACAGAATATATATTTGTGAAATCTATAGGATTTGCTGTTTTATATATCTTGCAGATCATATCCTATCAGATTTTTCTAGTTGCAGCATAATATGGCAAACACAGTACATAGAATCACCAATGGTGCAAACATACTTTCAGAAAACAACTAATGTTTGTTTATACCATGATGTGTTTTGAGTCTTTCGTAAGATCATTTTTGGAAAAATGTATCAACTCTGGCCTACAACTGCTTCTTCAATCGAGTCTAGAGCCGGTCACTTTTGCGAAGGATGGCAAACAGAATGCTGCAGAATGTACCTGAAAAGGAACAAAATGAGCTTGAAAATTGACACACATTAGCCAAGAAAAGTTTTCAATAATGAGTACCTCTGAGTTGTAAAACTTCGAGGGATGTTTTGCAACACCAGTGCATAGATTTGGGTCTAGAGGGTTGATTGGAAGCTTGAAGTTGATGGATGGACCCTCAGTCGAGCAAAGCACGAAACCAATCACTCCACTGAAATGATCAGATTTGATGCATTAGTTCACATTTTCACACTTCATTGTTAGTTTGTTTAGCTCTATTTTCATGTACCTTCTAAGTGTTGAGGTCATGCCTTGGATATGCTGGAACTGAAGTCCATGCATAGCTGACAGAGCCTTTGAATATATGGTGACACTTTGTGACAAGATCTTCAATGTTGAGTGAGTGAAACCATAGGCTCTCAGCTTGGATACACATGACTCCTCCGGGTCTGAGGGCTTTCGCGACCAATGCTAAGAATGGAGTTTTGAAAATCTCATGTCCAGACCCTGAATGGCATAAGATCATATGACTTTACTATGATGTTTTTTTATTATAAAAATCACTAGAACAACACAAATCAGTCAAAAGAAAGATACATAATGGATGAAATGCATCCACTATAATTGCATCATAGGTTCCTTTCCTGACAGAACTCAAATATGCAGTTCCTGCAAAAATCACCAGAAAAGCAACATCATTGTGACCTTCTCTGCAAAAAAGAAGTGCAACTATAGCAATGTCACATATATACCATCAGTAACTTGAAGATTAACACGAGAGTCCTCGTATCCAACTGCAACATCGGGGAAGAACTCTTTGTACACCTGAAAGATAAATAGGTGAAAAGGCAAAAACATGAGAAAGAAACAGAACACATCTTTCCACAGCTATGAAAAAGGCTAGAAAAGTTAGTTTTTTTACTCACATCAATCAGCATTTGATCTATTTCACATATATCAATCCGTCCAACAGAAGAGTGGCGAGAGACTTCGCGCAAGATGCCACCATCTCCTCCTCCAATAATCGACACCTAAAAGAGAATGGTGTGGAGTAAAAAATTAAGTATGTGACCATGAAATATATGTTAAAGAGAGCTAGGATAGAGATGGAACCTTTTTCGGGTTTGGGATAGAGCAAAGAGGGAGATGGGTGATCATCTCTTGGTATGCACACTCATCGTTCTCAGTGAGTTGAAGTGCTCCATCCAGGACAAAAACCTTGCCATGCGCGGACGACTGCAAAATAAGAGACAACATAGTTATGCAGATTGATCACATTAGGCCTCAGACAATGATTCATGTGTCCCATTGCAGATTGATCATGTACCTGAAATACCATAAAACTTTGGTATTCAGATTTGCCTTGAATTAATATCCTCTCTACCTTCAAGAAGTGTGCCTCTCCTGAAAGACATCAATAAAGTGCAGTATCATTTGAAGACATTTTGCAAGATTCAATAATTTCCAAAAGTAAAAGACAAATATTGAAACTGTCTTTTACAGCTTCCTTTTGGTGTCGAAATCATGGAACTGAGTAGCAAAAAAGAACGAACATATCGCGACAATTGAGGAATCAAAAGAGAAAAGTAACAAAAGCATATTCATTAAGCATGATTAAGCCTCCATCTGCACAATAACTAAATCAAAGATGATCCAAAATCACTGGTTTTGTCGGTATCATGATAGGTAAGACTCTCAAAGAAGCTATTTTAGACTATGATCTGTCATAACCAAAACAGGATTGTGTTGCACACAACAAGTTGATCAGGGATCAAAGAATTTATAAACATCTGAATATACACATTTCTGTGATACTGTAAATGGACAAGAACTACAAAACTGAATACAAAGAAGGTCTTAACTAACCTCGCTATGGTCAGCAAACCATCCAGGAATCCGAGGATGCATAAGATTTATAGATTCTTCTCTGCCATTTGCTGAAGAAACTTCAAGCTTGCTATCAGTAGATTCAGTGTTGTTCACAGCATTAGTGGAGAATGCAGCAGAAACAGTCTCATTTGTAGCTGCCATAATAGTCTATTCTCTTCACTCTCTCGTTTTCTGGTTTGGCCTTGTGAATGAGAAGTGTTGTATTTATACCCTGAAAGCACACACTAAAAGTGGTTTTGTTGCTGGTTTATTCTATAGCTTTCTCGACCTGAAATCAAAATCTATTTATAGAAATAGATTTTGCTAAACAATATTATCATAATTATGATTAGTAGTGTGTTTAAAGTATAGACTATAATTTACCCAAATGAAAAAAAGTGAAAAAAGGCACCTCCTTTTTTGTCTTCTTCCTTCAGAGTAGCAAAATAGCCATGCAAGCCGAGATTTTTGCAGCATTTTCATGGCTGTCCATGAATTTCTTAGCAGACCCACCAGCCATGGTCATGCAAGCTCTCTTTGTTCTCTTTTGCTCTGTCTCTCATCTCAAACCAAACAAACCCAACCCAACTAACCCATGCGGCGGCGATCGGTGACGGAAGATGAATAGCTTCCAGCAATACTATTCCGCCGGCACTGGCCGGTTCCGGAACCTCCCACGATCGTTCCGCAAGAACGTGCCATGGTGGTACCAAATCCTCGACCCAGGAAGCGAGCTTGTCAGCAAATGGAACCATATATTTCTCGTGACTTGCATTCTCGCCCTTTTCGTCGACCCTCTCTACTTCTTCCTCCCCGGAATCCCTCACGCCAAAGCCGCTTGCCTGAACTCCGACGTCCGATTGAGCGTCTCCGTCACATTGCTCCGGACCGTCGCCGATTTGTTCTATCTGATGCACATGGTCATGAAGTTCAGGACCGCCTATGTCTCCCCCAGATCTCGGGTCTTCGGCCGAGGAGAGCTCGTCTGGGACCCCAAGAAGATCGCTGTTCGCTACCTGAAAAAGGATTTTGTCATTGATTTTCTCGCCACTCTTCCTCTTCCACAGGTCAATTTGATTGATTGTAAAATTAGGGTTCAGTTGATCTCATTTTCACCAATTTGCAGCTAGACATGATTTAAGTGTTTGTGGAACAATTAACCAAACTATTCTGTAAATGTTAGATATGGTCCTATGATTTGGTGGTTAAATGCATGTATAAATTGTAATGTTGTTTGTATTATTATTTGGCAGATAATGATATGGTTTGTGATTCCATTGTCAAGAACATCTGAGGTTTCTAATCACTCGCTTTCGTTGATCGTTCTCGTTCAATATGTTCCTCGGTTCTTCCTCATTTTTCCTCTGAACCGGCGGATTATTAAGACTACAGGTGCTGTAGCAAAGACTGCTTGGTCAGGAGCAGCCTATAATCTTCTTCTCTTCATACTAGCAGGTCATGTAAGTACTAATTTCCGGCAACTTTTACATTTTACTTAACATTCTTGCTTTATGTTGTTGTGAATGATTGTTGTGAATATTGATCCATTTTGGATATCACTATCATCTTTATTGTCAATTTGAAACTGTCAGCACAGGTTTTAGGAGCTTCGTGGTATCTACTATCCATTCAGCGACAGCACACGTGCTGGAGAGAACAATGCCTGGTTGAGATGAACTCTACGCATTCTCCATCTTGTAATCCTTCGTTTCTTGATTGTAGTAGTGAGCAAAATGCAGAACGTCAGCTGTGGCTGAAAAGAACTCATTTATTCACAATTTGTAATGCTAAAAAAAATCTCCATTTTGAGTATGGAATGTTTGGTGAAGCTTTTGTGAATGAGGTTGCCTTGGTTAAATTCTGGGAGAAATATCTGTATTGCCTCTGGTGGGGTTTGAGGAGTTTAAGGTACATTTTTTTTGTATGCTGCTTCTTTATTAAGTTATTCTATGTGCATCTTGTTCTACCTTAATTTCTGATCCCATGTTGATGTAAATGCTCATCACTCATATTCATATAATTTGCATTTGTACAAAATTTGTTAGGTCATATAGTCTTTCAAGTTTTATTTTTAGTATCACTTGCACCTGAATGTATCAAAGGTTGATGAAGTGTTCTGTTTGATATATGGGCCATAACACCATTTTCAACTGTTTCATGGTGTGCAGTTCATATGGACAGAGTTTGACTACCAGTACATATGCTAGTGAAACATTATTCTGTGCTCTTATATGTATTATAGGTCTCATTCTGTTTGCTGTTCTCATAGGCAATTTGCAGGTAATTCTATCCCTCATTGCCTCTTTGTGATCACATTTCCTCTCATTTATGTGTATTTTATCCGATCACTTTTAATAATTAATGTATCTGATAACATGGGAAAAAATGATGAAATTTGATCTGATTCAAGTTATTGTTAAAATTTGATGCTTGGGGAATTTTAAATTTGAGTCGATTCTCAATGAGGGAGAGAGTTGTTCCCAGCGCAACATTTCAGCCTCTTGTACATTATACGACCTGTCGCAATTATAAGCTAAATAGGTGGCAGACAACATAATGATAAAGTCCTTATAATACCTTGGTGTAGACGTCCAATTTTAAAGATATAGGTTGACACTGGTTTGGCTAGTTGATGTCAACTTTTTTCCTCAATGGTGATGTGCCATTGAATTTCATGAAAGCAATATGGTTCTGATTTACTGATTCTATATGAGTTTTTACTTTAATATGCTTTAACTGTTCTAGTAACCATTTTTTTCTTACTTTCTTTAAAGACGTACCTGCAATCTACATCAGTTCGATTTGAAGAATGGAGGGTTAAACGAAGAGATACAGAGGAGTGGATGAGACACCGTCAATTACCTCCAGAGTTGCAAGAACGTGTTCGTCGTTTTGTTCAATATAAATGGCTCGCCACTAGGGGTGTAGATGAACAAGCAATTTTGCGTGCCTTGCCATTGGATCTCCAACGTCAAATTCAGAGGCATCTCTGTTTGGCTCTTGTTCGCCGTGTAAGTTATCTTTTGGTATCAACATCATGTATTTTTCATCCATAGTTTTGACACTGCAAGTCAAACCAATAAAAGTATGGGTCTTCATGGTGACAAGTCTTCATGGTGATAATCTATATGTAGAAATGTTAGTAAATCATCCTTCAATTATGCACTCCAAATATTGCCTATTTGTGGTCTGGTAATCAGTTTACAGTACCTAAATTCATCTGAGACACTCATGTTAAGTTACTTGTATTCTAAATTATAGGTTCCTTTCTTTGCGCAAATGGATAATCAGCTTTTGGATGCCATATGCGAACGCCTGGTCTCATTCTTGAGTACTAGAGATTCTTTCGTAGTTCGAGAAGGTGATCCGGTGAACGAGATGTTGTTCATCATTAGAGGTCAACTGGAGAGCTCCACAACCAATGGTGGACGATCAGGATTCTTCAACTCTATCACTCTTAAACCCGGTGACTTCTGTGGTGAAGAGCTATTGACATGGGCATTGCTTCCTAATGAAACCAGTAACCGTCCATCCTCCACTCGAACAGTCAAGTCCCTAACTGAAGTAGAGGCATTTGCACTTAAAGCCGAAGACCTCAGATACGTCGCAAAGCAGTTCAAGCGCCTCCACAGCAAGAAACTCCAACATGCTTTCAGGTACTACTCCCACCAGTGGAGAACTTGGGGAACTTGCTTTATACAAGTTGCGTGGAGACGGTACAAAAAGAGAAAGCTAGCGAAGGAGTTGGCGGAACAAGAGAGCTATTACTACGCACACGTCTTGGACCAAGATGACATGGATGAATTCGAGGACGACGATGCAGATAATGAGGGTGGTGGAGCTGAAGGCTCATCAGGGGATAACTCGAGTAATGCCCCGCATATTGGTGCTACCATATTGGCTTCGAAGTTCGCTAAAAACACCAGAAGAGGGGCATTGAAAAAGGTCCCAGCTATTGTTCCTGATGCTTCCAGTCTAAAAATGCCCAAGATGTTTAAGCCACAAGATCCTGATTTCAATGCTGACTAAGAGGAAGAAGAGTATCTGAGTATGTATATACATGTATTAGGAAATAGAATTAGAAAGAGAAAATGATGAGAGATTGAGTTTATGTGAAGTCCTCATGCATGATCCTGATTCTTGTGAATTGAAAATAGGACTACTAATTTGCAGAGTGAAACTACAGACAAAAAGGTATGATTTATTGGATGCTCCTAAAGCCTTTGTTTCTAGTCCACATAGCTCATAGCAGATAAGAGTGTGTCTTGACAGTGACTTGCTTGTGTTTATATGTACATAGTTTCATGTATAGAAACAATTTCATCTTTTTTATAAGAGCCATCGTATCTAACCTTTAGTAAGTGTGAGCTTGGTTTGCTAGCCACAACAATTCTGTCATGTATATTTGATAAATGTAAAAAATCGTGAATGGAAATTTATTTGCTCTGGTTCAAATTTCTACTGATAAAGCAACAACCAGAAGAGGAAAAAAAAAAAAAAAACTTGTGCAGTGCAGGTCAGACATGTTTGGCGTGGGTTCAGGGTAACTTGTTATTTTCTTGAGTTGATGGTGATAATACCAAGAAAATGATTTTTTTTCTTTTTTTTATTTTTGTGGTGAAAGTGGTCTATCCAATGGAAAATATTTTCTTAAAAAATAAGGACAACACATTTGTTCTTATTGTTAAGTTTTGTGCATAGAGACCCTTTATCAAATAAAAAATAATCTTCTCTCCATTTGGCATAGCAAATAGTGACTCCTGGCTCTGTAGTTTGTAGATTAGTGTCATAGCTCAAAACTTCACTTCTTTGACACACAAACACACATTCAGGGAGAGAGAGAGAGAGATAGCTTTTAGCTCTCTTCATCTTCATCTTGTTGTTAGTGCGGAGTGGCCATGGCAGCTCGCAGAATCTCCTCTTTACTCTCCCGTTCACTGTCTACATCTTCTGGGTCTTCTTCAATCCTAGGTCATGACCTTATCTTTTCCTATTTTTTTAGTTCACTCTTTTTGTATTTTATACTGTTTCACAAAACAAGATAAGGGTTGTTCTTCAATTTCCTTGATGATCAGTATGGTTTTTTGGTTTTCCCTTTCCTTTTTCCTTTGTTGCATGTTTCTGGATGGATGGTCACTATTTGGATTCTACTGTTGTTGCCTTTTTACTGAGAAAAGATTTGAACTTTGGAACAGAAACAGTAACTTAGTACTGGAAATGCTAGAATATCTCAATTTGAACCAAGCTACTGTTCAAATTATGATCATATCAATGAACAAGAACCTGTGTGGCAACATCCCCTGTGGTTGAAATGCTAAACTAGAAAATAAACAAGGTTTTTTTTTCTCTGATAAACTAGAATTAGGAAATCAAATATCATTTTCTCTGTGAAATATGATTTTCAGGAAGGGTTTCAAGCAGTGGGAGAATCATCAGCAGGTACAGCACTGCTGCTGCAGCTGAGGAACCAATCACTCCACATGTTCAAATTAACTACACCCAAAATTTGATTGATGGGAAATTTGTAGATGCAGCATCAGGTGATCCTTCATTCATTCAGTGTGACAAGAAATGTGTAGCCAATGTTTCGCTATTCAATGGAGCTACTAATGATGGAGATTTTGTTGGTTCCAGGAAAAAAGTTTCCAACCTATGACCCTCGCACGGGAGAAGTGATTGCTCATGTTGCTGAAGGCGATGCAGAAGATATCAACCGCGCAGTAGCTGCTGCTCGCAAGGCATTTGACGAGGGACCATGGCCAAAAATGTCACCCTATGTAAGAACTTTGTGTGTGTCTGTGTGTTGCATTAAATGTGATCAACAATACAAGAGATGTTGATATTATATACCCCTGTTGCTATTTTCTGGTTTCAGGAAAGATCAAGAATAATGTTGCGATTTGTCGATTTAGTTGAGAAACACAGTGATGAACTTGCAGCTTTGGAGACATGGAACAATGGGAAGCCTTATGAACAATCTGCCAAAGCTGAATTACCTATGCTGGCACGGCTATTTACCTACTATGCCGGTGGGATGTCTGAAAATAATTTGAATGTCATATCCTCTCCTCGTGCATGCATTCAAATCCTATTATTTATTTTCCACAATATCTCCAGGTTGGGCAGATAAAATTCATGGTCTAACAGTTCCAGCTGATGGAAATCATCACGTGCAAACGTTGCACGAACCAATAGGCGTTGCAGGACAAATCATTCCTTGGAACTTTCCTCTTCTCATGTTTGCTTGGAAAGTCGGGCCTGCACTGGCTTGCGGTAATACCATTGTGCTCAAAACCGCAGAACAAACTCCTTTGACTGCTCTCTATGTGGCCAAGCTGTTCCACGAGGTACGGTTGCAAGAACTGCCTTAATATTAATGTTTGCAATCCTTCTCATTATGTAATCTACTTTGCATCGTCTGTGTCAGGCTGGTCTGCCTCCAGGTGTCTTGAATGTGGTTTCTGGCTTTGGTCCAACGGCTGGTGCTGCTCTTGCTAGTCATATGGACGTAGACAAGGTAAGTCATGTTCTTTATCCTACTCGGTGACCTTCTAAAACTTCGTTTTGTCTTTATTTTCTGCATGATGGATTAACTTGGTATAATAGCATACATGAATTCTATATGGATGTCTTCTTAGAATGTTGGCTTTGCAGATTGCTTTCACTGGATCAACAGATACTGGTAAGACTGTTCTTGAGCTGGCTTCTAAAAGCAATCTCAAATCAGTAACATTAGAGCTTGGGGGAAAGTCGCCTTTCATTGTATGTGAGGACGCGGATATTGACAAGGCTGTGGACCTTGCGCATTTTGCACTGTTCTTTAACCAGGTTTGTTTGATAAGTTCCCCTTCAAACTCTGATTTCCGAGATGTTAACTCATGAATGTATGATGTGGGATGTCTGCAGGGACAATGTTGTTGTGCGGGGTCTCGAACATTTGTACATGAACGCGTATATGATGAGTTCCTCGAGAAAGCAAAGGCACGTGCAGAGAGACGTGTTGTTGGTGATCCCTTTAAGAAGGGTGTTGAACAAGGTCCTCAGGTACACTATGAGCACACAATAGAAACTGCATGGTTTTATGCTTTTCCTCTTGTTCAAATGTAACAAAACTAGTTGATGATTCAGATTGACTCAGAGCAATTTGAGAAGGTTCTGAGATACATAAGATCTGGCGTAGAAAGCAATGCTACGCTTGAATGTGGAGGCGAAAGATTTGGCTCGAAAGGCTACTTTATCCAGCCCACCGTTTTCTCCAATGTTCAGGTACCGTATATCCCATCCCTCTACTAGTTCCCAACAATGCGCTTCAATATCATTTGACATAACATGGATCTATTGTTTTTATCATTTAGGATGATATGCTGATAGCACAGGATGAGATATTCGGGCCAGTGCAATCCATCTTGAAGTTCAAGTGAGTTGAGAACTGACCGGCTTCTCATTTTTCCCAGAACCATGTTTTTACTTGCTTCATTGTCCCTTTTGTGGTGTAACAGGGACATGAATGAAGTGATCAAAAGGGCAAACTCGACACGGTATGGCCTAGCAGCAGGAGTGTTCACAAAGAACATAGACACAGCAAACACGTTGACGCGCGCGCTGAGGGTCGGGACAGTGTGGGTTAATTGCTTTGATGTGTTTGATGCTGCCATTCCTTTTGGTGGGTACAAGATGAGTGGGATAGGCAGAGAAAAGGGAATTTACAGCCTAAACAACTATTTGCAAGTGAAGGCTGTTGTGACTCCTTTGAACAATCCTGCTTGGCTCTAAATCTCTCAGCTAGCTCCCCAGTATCTGACCTCTTCACCAGTAACTAAATAAGGACACCACCTCAGAGGTTAGTTTGGATTTTATGCAGATAAAATGTAGCAACTCGGGCTCAAAGCCAACCTTGTTTGTTGTTTTGTTTTGTGAAATCCCATTACTATATTTCTTGTGTTGCTGATATCTGAGTGGTGACATTTGCTCCTACTAGCTTTGTTACCTTAGACTGTTGCCTTCTTGGGCTCTTCCAAGCCATGAAAACCTTATTTTCTCAAGCACTATTTTGATTATGTAATTGTTGAACTTGTTAGCTGCAAAGTGAACATAAAACCAAATGACATGTATCTTCATAGTCAATGTCATCTTCTCCAGTTAACCATGTTGTTGTTAGTGCAATATGAACAATTGGTAGTACCAACTATCATCGGAGTAATTGACTTAAAGTGTTTGCTACTTAAGTCTCATGTTCGAGTCTCATTGGCTTAGTTAAGTTGCAACTGATATAAAGTTATATCAATTAACTGATGTCCATATTATTCATATCTAAAACTCTATCTAATCAGTGACATTAATAAAGATGGCATTTAACCATTTGTAGAGTGGAGATGTGTGTTGTCCATTCCTTTAGTAATCAATGACGCTTTTTGTTCATTATTTATAAGAGTGTGTTGTAATAAACTCAAAGATAACATCTTATAATAGGCACGTTATTGGTAACTCATGATTTTGATGCAACATCAAAAAGAAAATAATGATCATAAGGTGAAATAATGAATGATGTTGTGGCACGTGGCATCTGAACGCCACTTTGTCGAACTCCTTCCAATGCCCGTAGCAAGAGAAGCACTAAAGTGTCAAAGAGTATCGAGTCTGCGGCTCCTTCGTTCGAGTCACGTCAACTCTTGTTGGAGCTAGTCGAAGGTGCTCCCAACTACAATACACTATCGTTATGATCACTAAAAGAACTTGACCATAGTTATGATCATCGTGAAAGCTCAACCTTCAATTGGGTAAGTTGATGCACTATATATGTTACTTCGTCAATCGATCATCAAACACTCATTGATCAAATTGATTTGATCATAGAATCGCTTTGTTGACCCACCAATTCGATCATCGAGAAGAGTCATATCAACCCCTCATGTTGTGGCATCACCTAAATAACCTAATGTTTCAATAATTGACTACCCAAGTTATGTCATTGCATCGACGACCTAATACCCAGATCATCGAAAGGACTAGTTATCTCTGCCCCCCAATATCGCATCTTGATGACCCAATGCCTCGATTATCGAAAGAAGTCATCTACGCCCCTATATTGTGGCCTCGAATACAACATGATCATCATCTCAATGCATGACACAATATATCGATCATTGAAGGAAGTCATCTATATATGCTCCGTCTCAATCTTGTGTCATTGTTCGCTCAGACATCCATTTTTCTAAGAACAAGGATCTCACAAATGCCTAATAGGCTATAAGGAGAACTATTTGCCATTTTTTCATATTTAGCCACCACAAAATAATTTCTATTAACAAGAGAGAAATTAACACTTTTTCTCAACACACAAAGTCTTCACACTCGCTCGGTACCGGGTTACTTCAAATACTTTCTACTTCTTCTTATGTATAAATACATCTAATATAGCTACTATAACAGATGAACTAATCATGAAATCTATCATTTCGTTCACTCAAAACCAACAAATACCTTCATGCACACGTCACTCTCCTCATTAATACCCACTTGTCTGCCTCTTGCTTTGTTAGTTAAATTCGGTAATTACAAACTCAATTTCCTTAATCATCATCCAAAACATTCCTAAGATCATCAATAAAAATCCAACGCATGTCTCCTCTTCAAACCCATATTCACTGCCACTAACCTTAACATCTTATCTAATCTTATCTCTCACGCGCCACTTTCTTTTTTGGCGCCGACATTTTAGACCCTCCTAATCAATCCTCCATGTGCACCATCAACCAACCTAGTACGTACATCCATGAATCCTAAGCTGCTGCTGTTAACTACTAACTTTTTATATTATCTTAATTAATCAAACATTTTAATTATTGTGACACCGAGAGATCATCAAACGCGTGCGACCAGTCCTCGCCTCATTGGTCCACGTCAACCCTCTACCATATCTTTCATGCATTTAATAACTTGTCCGACACAAAAATGATTAACATTATTTACTTTCAAAACCAGCAATTAGATTTTGTTAATTAATAACTAAGTATTGCTTAGAATATTATTATGTGTGCATGGATTTTGGAGGAAGGATCGTCCTTCACTCAACTGACCCATCACCTGATCAGATGGATCTACAAACGATTAAAATAATGTGATCCAAGAAACCACCCTCCGCCCAATCCGGTTCCTCCACGTGTCCCCTTCAACACGTGTTTCCGAATTTTACCGCCAAATTCATCCCCTACTTCCACCCGCACCACAGCCCGCCACGTGTCCTTTTCCCTTAAACGCCCTCCCTATATTACTGGCTTTTTAACTGTATTGACATACAAAAAAAATCTTCTTCCGAATTTCAAATCTCTCTGTTTCGATGATCCAAAACTCCGATGCGTCAACTCGCCGGATACTGAAGTTTCCGGCGGTTCGTCCCTGCGAGGGTATATCTCCGGCGACGCTTCTCGTCTCTCTTATTGCTCTGTCGGAGAGTATAATCAGCTACCGCTCGAAATTCTTCGCGACCCAGAGACGAAATGCTCGAGAAACGAATCGGCAAATCGAGATTCTTCTGATGTTCTTCGAGGAGATACAGGACCGGAAGCTGGCTCTGCCGGATTCCGCCGTGCTCTGCTTCTCCGAGCTCCACCTCACCTTCCAGAAAATCCAGTTCCTTCTAGAAGATTGCTCGCGAGAGGGAGCGAGGCTCTGGATTCTGATGAAGTCTCAATTCGTGTCCACCCAGTTCCGAGCCCTAATTCGAGCCGTGGCCACAGCTCTCGACGTCTTGCCCCTGCATTTGCTCGGCGTGTGCGCCGCAGTGAAGTAGCTTGTCGAAT
>JAYMTA010003817.1:0-13588 GCA_036897625.1 Pelargonium cotyledonis | reverse complement strand
TATATATAAAATTTGAAGTTCAAATTTTGAAGCCTGGTGCTCCACCCCACACAAATAAAAAATTACAAATTTGAAAGTTGTAAAATCATCCTCGTATAGCACTTGAAAATTGCAGAAAGGAAAACCTCCCACCAACCAACTCCACACAGACCAGTGTGAAGCATTAAGAAAAAGCAATTCAAAGGCAAGACCGTATACCCAACATCACTTTTGAGGAAGGTTTAAGTAAATAATTGTTGCAACAATGCAGTTGTAGTGGGAAAGATAATATTTGAGAATAGTTCATCCTACTAAAATATCACTCCAACAAAAAATTTGCTCACTAAATACCTAGCTCTTGTTTAAAACCACAACTCGCAAATTTAATTAAATAGTCATTCTGAACACAACCGTGTATTTGGGGATTCCAGCACAAACATGTTCTTGAGCTTTAAACATGTTTTTCCCCTTATTACAGAGAATCCAATAAACAAAAGCAACCCAAGTCAAATTCCACTGACTACTCTCCTAATACAATTTGGTCTCATAATAAAATGTCACCTCTAATTTTTCTCCTTTTCCTCCATTTCTACTTACCCAAACACATTGATATAATGCCCCACCTGTTTCAATGCATCACCAAACCCCTCGACCTATACAATCAAATTCAAACCTAACCTCATTCCAATCCAAGGAGAGAGCACGAAATAAACTAAATTTGAAACTGAGGCGTCGTGACCAACAAATTAGATAGAGAAGTCTAATGGAGATCTAAAACCTAGGAAAGGCGAATTCAAGTAAAAAAATGTGTTGTTCTAAACTAATTTTCTCATTATCCAAACAAACGGATGTGGATTCCAGAATTTTACCTGGACGGAAATAAGAGAAAGCTTGTAATGAGAAGAGTGAAGAAGAGTGAGCTTGTGGAGGTGGACGTTGCAGAGGTGTGATTCGAGCTCTGAAACGAGTGCTGAGATGGCCGCTGGTTAGGGCATTGAGGAATTGGGAATTTGGGTTTCGATGCACCTGCAATGCAAATGAAGTTTTCGGGTGGTTGGCGGTAACCCGACCCATAACTTAATGGTTTTGGATATGGTTTTTGAAACTTAAAAAATAAAAATAAACTTTTTTTTATAAAAAAAAACGGTAAACTTTTATTAATTAAGCATTAATCTTAAAATGAATCTAGATTACATTAGGGGCTTCTAAACCAACCCACGAGAAAATAGACGATTGAGCTAAGACTTGAGTAACGCGATTCTTTGAACATCTAACAATGTTTTTTTATTTCGTTAAAAGAAAAAACAATGTCTTTTATTAATTATTGAACATGATACATAAAATTCTTATACAATCATCAAAATGACTGGTGTCTAGGACATTATCTAACTCTTTTGAGATCTATTGTTTTCAATATATGTTAGATACTAGAGTGAGTGTGCTTATTGTGAATGAGAAAACGGGATAGTCTAAACTCGGTGAAAATATAGTTCTTGAGAAATTTTACCACTACCTGAGCATCATTCATTGGAATGACTACAAATTTCTAACCATTTGGAAGTATATTTGAATTCCACCAATATATTATCGTTCTCGATGAATTTTGAATCAATACTTTTTTTCTTCAATCAATTGAGCTATACAATATGGGATAACTCCTCTTTTTAACCCACAACGCCACCCCACCCAACGCAATAAGAATTGAACCCACAACTTTCTACATTGAGATGTATGTCTTGACCATTATGTCATCTCTTAGGAAACTCGAATCAATACTTCTAATAATGCATACTCATTTTTTTGGTTTAAACCATGAGATTCCTGAGCAGACCCGTGAACTCGCTGTGGATACTCATTTAAATATAGGGAAATGAAGTGATAAATTTTTAAATTTAACTAATTCATGAAAAAATACTGCCATGGTTCATTTGAATTAGACTGCTATAGCCCATCGGGACAAGAATTCCAGGATCCAACCTGAAATATTAAATTGGGCCAATGGGCCTACCATGTTTTGATAACAAGTATGGTTTCTTGTTTTAAGAAATTTTAGTCAAAGTTTTTTATTTTTATTTTTTATTTTTTTATTTTATGGATTATCGTTTTATATTTCATGGAGGTCGGGTGTTTTAACCTAATTTAATCCTTAAATTTTTTGTAACCAAAAATAGTTTTAAATTTTTGCGTTTTGACCCAATTTAGAATTTGAGTTTTTAAATGATCTAAAATGATTCATGAGCTTTCGAATATTGATCCAATTTAGTCATTGCCCTTGAAACTTATATCAAAAGTTTATGAACCAAATTATGTCTAAACGCAAAAATTCATTATCTATTTTTTGTTAAAAAGAAATTCAACGACTAAATTGGTTCAAAACACAAAAGTTCGGAAACCAAATAAAGTCTTTTACCTTTAACAAAATGTTACTTCTATATTTCACATAACTTCGTAAAAATGATAAGAAAAATTATGGTTTTACCCTTTTAAGTTACATACACTTGATTAGGTTGTACCGTTGTACTAGTATTTTTTTTTTATTCTAATAAAGAGCTTCAATTAGAAATGAACAAGCTTACAAAGTTAGAATTATTACACACCCATGAATTTGATCTACCAAATCTACCAAGACTAGCTAGATGATGAGCAGCAGCGACTATGTTTCTTTTTACAAGCAAAAATTTGCCATTAAGAGGGCAAGAGAAAACTACATGGGTGATGTCCGCCACGGCCGCTCTGCAATCAGCCTGACCAATACTGAAACTCTCCTCACGCTGAGTGATTGCCCTTAGTAACAAAAGACAATATGTAAGGATACAATAATTAGATAAATTATGAACCATAATAAAATTGCAAGCATTGAGAACAGCTTGGAACTCTGCACTGAGAGTGCTTGTACCAGAAGACGGGGTACAAAATCTGGCGAGCGAGACTCCAATTTTGTTTTGGATCTCCCATCCTATTCTGTCCCGATTATCTTTGAAAGAACCATCACAAATAATAAAAAGATCCGCATCTTCGATCAGACAGAGATCAGAAAGATTTCTGAATGATTGGGACCTTTGTCTTGGGCTTGGATGAAGAGAAATAATGCGGAGCTTTTCATCGAACATTTTGAAGAAATCTTCAACTAAGAGTTGAGCACACGATAAAATTTTTCTGATATTAATCGGTTCAGCTCTAAAGATGAAGTTGTTCCTGGCTTTTTAGATTTCCCAAGCGATTGCAGTAGACCAATAAAAAAGATTGTGGGAGTTCTTGTCAGTATTCTTTACAAGATTGATCACTGTAGAAAACCATTCATGGCAGAATCTAATAGAATCCGTTCGAATGCTGATAGGAGACGCGAACCAACAGACTTTGCTGAGAGCGCAATGAAAAATAATATGTTTCGGTGTTTCATCAAACTGCTTGCATCTGGGGCAAGAAGGGTCCTGGCTGATATTTCTCTTATGGAGAGAATGGGAAGAGGGAAGGGCAAAATAGCAGACTATCCACCAAAAGACTTTAAATTTTTCTGAAAGTTTGGCACTCCAAAGCTTTTTCCAGAAGGGGGGAGGCTGGGGGTTGAATGGCCAGGGAAGATAAACCAATATCGTAGGCCTTCTTAACCGAGAATCTACAATCAAAAGAGTCCGCCCATTTAAGGATATCCTTGATGTTCCCTCTTTTGGGGATGGGTATGTCAAGGATTTCATTAGCCGTCGGTTGGGAGAAGGAGTCTCTAATAATCTCTTCTTTCCATTTTCTTGTGGAAGGATCAATAAGGGAATCCACTGTGTCCTAGTATTTGAAACTTTCACATATTGCAATAACTGTTAATTTATGTAGAAGCATATCCATGATTTTAAGTTTTTATTATATGGGAAGCATCGAAGAAAATGAATGATTTTGCTGGTCATATCCCAAACCCTGAACATCAAAACAACAAAAACTAGAATCTATTTTGCTAAATATACTGCTCTTGTGTGTGTGTTTACAATGCAGTTATTACGCTAAAACTTGAAATATATTTTACATTAATTAATACTCTATTAGTGAGTGTTGGTTTTGTGATGTTAAAATGTTAAAAGATGCATTATATTTTTATAATTTATGTTTGTCTTACCACCAAGCACGTGGATCAAGGTCAACTGGTAATGAGTTGTATAGTTTAATTTGAGATTTCAAATTCGAGTTCAAAAAAATGTAGTTGTCTTAAAACTTGATAAGAAGAGTTTTGCTACCCTTGTGGTCTCGCCCGACTTGAATGGAGATCTCTTAAACTCGAGTCCTAAAGAATGTAGTTGTGTTAAGACTCAAGTTTGAGTCCTAAAGAATGCAAAAACTCAAGTTCGGATTCTAAAGAATGCAGTTGCGTTAAAACTTGATAAAAAAAAATTTTCTATACCTTTTGCGGTCTCGCTCTGCTCGAATGGAGATCTCTCAAGCTTGAGTCCAAAAAAATATAGATGTGTTAAAACTTGGTAGAGAGAGTTTTACCACCCTTGTGGAAACTCAAGTTCGAGTCCTAAAGAATACAGTTGCGTTTGATACTTGGTAAAAAGAGTTTTACCACTCTTGTGGTCTAGCCCGACTCGAATAGATATTAGTCTGAGTGCAGTACACCTTAAAGATATTGAGCCCATCCCGGGATAAATAAAATATAATTCTATTTACCATTTGGGATGTGTTCAAGTGAATGAATGTATGTGTAAGCCATTGGCGGAGGGAGGGGGAGGCCTTCACAGGCTTTGGCGTATGCCAGCTTCAAAATAGTAAGAGATATAGTTATAAATTTCGTATAATTATTGATTTGTGCCTCTGCCACAATGGTTAGTCATTGGCCAATCCACCATGCTAGCTAGAGTTCAACACCTCGCAGACACATAAAACTCAGCTTAGTATTATTTATTACATTATATTTTCCAAATTAATATGAAATATAATTAATTTTTTTTAGGATAAAAGGATATTTATAAGTTAAGATCGAAAATTATTCATACAAAGCTGGGATAATGGAAACGGGCCGACAGGAGTCCTGACTCAGGACCGACCCAACCAACACATCCATTAACACTAACTAACGACCTAGCTAAGTTATGAGCCACCATGTTAGCTAATCTCTTAGTATAAACTAACCGCGAACTAGGAATTTGGGCCAACGAAGCCCGAATATAATTAAAAAAAATTTTTTGAAAGGAATAATTAAATTTTTTAATAGTAAATTCTAAATTGCAATGGAAATATATTTAAATTAAATAAAAATATTCAATTTAAAATCTAAGAGTTGATTTGATACTGATTAATGTGGTTTGTTTTCTCTTTAATTAACTAATGTTTAAAAGTTGGGGTTATGCATCCAAACGATGTTGGGTATGTTTTAAAAAAAATTATTAAAAAAATATCTCGAAGTACGCAAAAAAAATAAAACCATTATTACTTATCATCAAATATAATAACAAAAAAAGTCATATATAAAATTGATGAATCAATTTCTTTTTTTTGCCTACCCTATGCTCCCATGCTGGCTCCGCCACTGGTGTAAGCAATTGATTAAGGATGGTTAGCAGCCCCTTAAGTTAACTAATAATATAGAAGTTGAAGTTGCACGGATTGTTATCATATTTTATAGTCTCCTCTGCTGTTCCTTATTCAGATTTTAATTATAATAATATAGAAGTTGAAGTTGCATGTTGATACAGATCTGATTTTACGAGGCCAATATTAATAATCCCATGCTTGTATATGCAATATTTGCAGTTCTTAAAATGTTTAAATTTACAAAAGTTTGGACAATTTTTTAGATCATATATATACAAATAAATGAATAAAGTAACAAAAAACAAAATATAAGACAACAAATCAAAATAAACTTCTATATCTTTTCGTATTTATATTGACATCGTAGATGTATAATTCAATCATACATCTCTTTTAACATTTAAACTTAAATACATCACATCATACACGTAAAATATACATCACTTTTTAAAGTAGTTTCCAATGGCGTATAGAATATTATTTTCCAATAAAACGTGAAAATGCACATTTCGAGGTTGGTTCCAGATTACAACTGATCCAAGCACATTTGAATCTTCAAGGTTCATCTGATCTGAACCTAAGCATTTGTGCAAGTCAATATATTTAAGAATTGTCATTGCACTTATCAAGCAAATCATGGACTAATTAGTGTAATTAAATGATTAATATTAATTGTGCAGGCCATAATATTCCTGGAAGATGGGATTGATCTCTTGATGTTTCAGTGACATTTGAAAAACAAAATGATGAACTCAATAATGTGTTTGCTATGAGACAAAAATTGCCTTTTTCATTGTTATTAATTTGAATTGTTTAGGTTGTTGTTTTTGTGACATTTCATTAATCTCCATTATATAATTTTAATTAAAGAAGTAATTAAAGACTGAAATTTGCAGCCTCTCATGTCTGTATCAACTAATTATGATGCTATAAAATTTATGTTGCCTTCAATATTGTTGTTAAAATAACATTCATGGTAGTAACATCTGATCTAACCAAGAAAAAAAAACACATTTATTAACAAATTCAAAATTAAGATAGATGCTAAAACGTTTTTTTTATTAACTTATGTACTGTCAACTACAAAATTCAAAGACTCCTTAATGCTTATCAAAAGTCATTCGACGTTATATGACGTGAAGTTAACTTAAAATTTAATTTTGAATACCCAACAAAATAATACGACATTATAATCATCTAAATTAAACAAAAATTATACACACGCAAATGGAAATCGAACTCTCGATTCATAGTGATATACTGCGAAAACATGCACATAATACTGCGAAAACATGCACATAATAATCATACAAATTATACGAAAAGTTTACACATGCAAATGAAATATCATTTGATTGAATTATTTATTTATTCTAAAGCAATAACTTAGTGAAATGTAGTCCAAAACGAAACATCTAAGTCCAAATTGTATAATTAAACAAAGTGATACATTGTGACTTTGCAACAACATATATAGACATAAATCATTAATTAATATAAAATTTATATGCATGAAACAAGAGGATTGGTCTTACATTAATTCCTTGGCAATAAACAATGTTATTTTCTAGTTGCTTTGTAGTGTGGTTTCAATTCAACAAATTAGCTAACTTTGGCACCAAATTCGTCATCAATGATCTCATCTTTCATACCATTTATGTCTTTATTAGTTTTCATTTCAAACTTGAGACATGAAAATAAAATAAAAAGAATTATTTTCGAATAATACAAATTGCAAAGAATAACAACCAGTTCATTTTTGGTGCAAAATACATAAATCATTCTTTAAAAAAATATATTTATCATGTTGCATACATGTGTTTGATCTGTCTCATTATCTAACGAATAAGTTCATAAATGGATGCACACACAAATGCAATAAATTACGATAAACACTGAGAATGATACAATATAACTAAGAAGATGTTTGGACGGACATTATAAATGTTATGAGAACTTAAAATATTTAGACAAACGGTTTATATATACAGTCGGTGTTCTTTGTACGATACTTTTTCTGGTGAATTTTTTTCAGATTGAGAAATTATTTTATCGAACAAAAACGTAATTGATCTCATTGCCTAACCATTCCACATTATTGTAATTTTAACCTTTTATATTTGGAGTATATAGGCATATAGCTAACTTTTTGTACAATAATTGATGTCCATATAAAGAAAAAGATCGAGTAAAATAGCAAAAAAAAAGTCGTAAATTATTGTTATTAGTTTCAAGTCCCTATCAAACCCTCCAAATATGGGAATAAGTAGCTAGTTTTAGCTTAAGTTAGATGGTCTATTTTTGGGACAAAATCATTCAACATTTTTTCAATTGCAAATCTTTTAAAAAATACATTGAAACAATTTTATCTATCATACCTAGCCTCCACATAAACATTAAATATAAATTTTAATCCATCCATAAAATATAAAATTTCGATTTTTTGTTGTTGGTTTCAAGCGCGAGGTTGTGGAAACAAGCCCGCAATCAGCACGAGATCAACACCTTTAGATCATACTTTAAGATCAGACAAATCCTCATTTGAGCTGGTTCAGTCGCTTAAAATCACAAGAGAGGAAAATCTCTTCCTACCATGTTTTTAACGCAGCTACATTCTATGGTACTCGATAAAATATAAATTTTCAACTTTTATGTAATGTAATTTTTTCACAAATAATTATAGAAAGATTCCTCATTGATAAGGACCACTTTTGAGATTCATAGCATTGAGATTCATTTCAACATTTAAGAAAACTTGACTATTCAAAATTTTGATTTCTTTTAATTCCCCAAACATGCATCATGGCACACATCACACTTGAATTATCAAATATTTTTTAGCTTTTCACATGGAATGAGCTCAAAAAATAGCTTTCAATGGAGGTTTAGGCAGTTGGGTTTAGTCCACAAATTCCAAATAAGTGGTAAATATTCTATATCAATATGAGGATCAACCAACACTAACTCTAAACACGTATTAGCATCTCTTTAAATTAAAAACATGGTACGACTGAAAACAACTTATATCTAACATTACGTGACAATTTTCAGTTTTTTCATTCAACAAGTGAGTACTTGAGGAAGGTCTCAACTGAGTCGGCGGCCTCTTTCACATTCAAGTACAATTTTATGTTCGATCAAAGTCCATATATAGTTTTTTTTTGCTCATGACAATAATAGATAGGTCCACATTTGGTGAATTGTGCACAACCCTAGGCTAAGTACAATGTTTTAAACCAGAATTTTGGAGAGATTTGATATGAGTTGAAATTGGGGCAAGCAAGATCGATCGGTACAATTATTAATTATCCAAATCGGCCTTGCATCGATCGTCGACCCTCCGGTGGCTGAAACATGATAATCAAAATTTTGTGCCATTCTTCAAATTATTATGTGATCCACAGTTTCTGCATGGTTTTTTGGATTTATGCGTGGCATGAAGTCAAGTGACTCATGACCCACCATGCAAGAGGAAAACAATAAATTTTCATTTCTCATAATAACATTTCATTGATTTTTAATCAATCATTTCATTCATGTAAATAACACCCACCTAATAAACATTTTCCCGGTTCATACTATGGGATTCGTGAGCGGACTCACACGCTAGCGGCTGACACTTTTAAGTCGTTTTACCACATTCAAACTAACCCTCATTCGAAATTTATTCATTGTTAAAGTCTTCACATCTCCCATGAATGTGTTGAGCGGGGATCGATATAATAAACGTTTTTTATATCTTATTTTTTATTTTTATGGTAAATACATATCTCTTGAAAATATATTTGAAGATGTTTGATAAAATTAAATGAATGGATTTGATCCTATCAAAACAAGCTGAAATAATTTGGTTTGATCTTTGGTTAACCTTTTTGGGAGATGGTTAGAAAGATAAAGTTCTACATCAATGCCCGGTCCGAATAAAATGGATATTAATTTATTATCAATTGACATGGAGAGAAAAAAAAATATAGGAGGCGTCATTTATTAGTTTGTACTAAATTAAAATTGGTTTATACTCATTTTAATAAATTTGTGGGAGAAAAATGAGCAATTTAATGGATCTAAATTTTTTAATAAGATGTCATAACCTTATTGACGATGTCTGAGCTTAAACCCGATAAATATTAGCTTATATTTATCACCAACATATATAATTGTGAGAGTGGAAGCTAAGCCATCAGTAAAAATGTGACAATTTATAAAATAACAGGCATAGTAAACAACTTAACTTCTACAAATTTATTGGAGCTATATAAATATAACCGAAATTTTAAAATGGTGTCATTAATTCATTTATTTAACTTAGTCTAGAATGAAAAAATATGGTTTATACTCTCTCTTTTTTCACTCATTAATATATAAATAACACATTGTTTAATAAGGGTAGGGGTTGGGGGTAGGACCCAGAAATTTGATCAACTTGAGTCCAAATCCCAAAATTATTTGTGCAAGCTGCAATTTCTTGGTTTTTTTTCTATTCACTGTGGCATTTCATCGAACACCTGAGGGTTCAAATTAAATGGCGTTAAACAAATGGATCATGTTGATTTGAAGGTTGGGACTTATTGAAGAAGATAGAGAAATAGATTTTAAAATATGGTGGGGATGAGTATTAATTAGGGCATGTCTTATTTTGTTCAAGTGGCACAATAGACTCTTTGATTTCATATAGCTCAATAATTTATTTTATTTTCAAGTTTTGTTTTTTCCTTAATCTCGGAAAAGGGAAGGGTGGTGACATTCAACATTTAATTGAGTATGGTCGAATTTATAATTTAATTATTGTTTTAATCGGATTTGAAAAATATAAAATTTACTTAGCTTGATTATAATATGTATTTTTAACAATTATTATCGATATAAAAGTCACATTTGGTCAAATCGAATAGTATTATGAGATTTGACATTCAATGTTTATGTTAGGTAAAGGGACATAATCTTTTATCTCCCGTATCCATCACACAAAAAAGAACAAAAAAAGTAGGTTGGCTATGGATTCTTGAGAGCAAATTTGTAGAACAAGATGGACCCTTTCCCCTCATTTTGGAAGTTTAGGCATTGGCAACAAATTCATGACATTTTTCATGTGATTATTGATTTTGTTAACCCAAGTACGTATAAAAGAAAAAAAACAAAAACCGAGAAAGAGAAAACACACTCAAACGCGTTACATTTTTATTGTTGTTTAAGTTAACACGTGACACATGTTCACTAGTGGGATGAGTATTAAAACATCAGCTGGACCTTTAATTTTCTACTAACAACTAGAAATGCGTTTTGCCTCTTTTATAATTTCTATTCACATGTGAAAGTTTATTTTCTTCATTGAAATGTAGCATTTTGAAATTGAATCGTACATATAATTAATATTGCTCGGAAGTTATATCTACCATGAAACATTATTTGTGGCGTTTAAAATGCATGCACCTAAGTCTCGTGGAGTCATGCATCTCCAAGTATTATGGTGTTACTTCAGCCGGCAACCAGCGAAGAACAAGGGATGAAATCTACCTTGTGTGTGATCCACATTTTTTCAGACATTGAATCAAGAAGCCAAAACGTGCATTCATGAATGTTTTGTTCAAGGACAGTGTGACCTAGGTAGAAGATGTTACATCAATGTCCCATTCATTTTACCCTAACATTTTCACTTTTATTGTTTTGTTTTGTTTCTTGTATTTATTATTTTTCATTTACTATTTTGCTTGATTTCCTGTGAAGACCAGTCATGGCTTTTTGTGGTGCAAAATTGTGCGACCATACTGCATAATAGCTGAAGCGTCACAAATTTTCCTACGGTGAATTTGAATCATATTTGGATGGCGGTGTGAGAAGTTATAAGAAAATGGGGAACTACTAGTTGAGTGGTGTTGACTCGGTCGTCAAGAATCATCTTGAAAATTGGTTGAGTGGTTACTCGAGAAACTTGACTTGACTTACAACCCTAATTATTAGCCAAGCCCCAAACTAGCTAATTTGGTAAACCGCCCTGTTAGGTTTAATATATCTCGTCTTTGCTTCGCGAGAGAGAAAAACTCTTAAGACCGACTCTGTATATATACACCCAACAATTAAGATTGAGTTCACTAAGTGAGCTCGATATTGTGAAAGAGCTTCGAATCACATGCGACGTACACTAACAAAATTGTCACGTGAAAGCAAAGAAAGGTGTTATGGTAATCAAATAATGCATCAAAAACTTTTTGAGCAAGCACAACATGCACTAGGCATATGCAGAAACGAAGGCAGCAAGAGAAAGGCTTATAAAAGTTTGAGCGTGGCATGTTGCACATTTGGTCCCTCAAATAAAAGCTCATAGTTGGTGTCGAACAAAATTAACAAAAGCTTATTATAAATGCAAAACACAAGATATAGTAGTATAACCGATTAATTGGTGCATGCATCAACAAACGTGTTTAGGTTTTGAGTTATATCATATACTATATGAAGCAACCAACATACCATAAAAAGTTGAATGTAATGTTACTAATAACCGATATTAATGGACCATTTATATATACGCCACATGATCATTGCACTTATTGTAGACCCGCCGTCCAAAAAAATATGTGGGTAAGTATTAGAGGTGGCCAAAGGTCGGGTTGATATCAACCGTAATCCGATTCTATAGGGTTTTCAGTTTGACTAGGGTTAGAGTCGATTTCGAGTTTTAAGTATAAAACACATTATTCTTTCAGGGTATATTCCGACCCGATTTTCTCTGGTTGATCAGTACATAGCTGAACCCGCCAAAAATGGGTTGAGTTTCGAGTACCCGCCAGGTTAGGTATGTTTTGCCCGCTCTAGTAAGTATACATGTGTATACAAAACTATTGTTTAGAAAATAAAATAAAAATAATTGGACAGATTGGATTTCGTCATAGATCAGTTGCAAATCCATATAAGCTCCGAAATTTCCGTCGCTGATAACGTATTTTCTTATAGTGATCGTATCCCAAGAGTGTTGCACGGTCATGCGCCACACAAAGAGACTTCGTATCTCGCTGTGTGCACCAATTGTGACCCGTATTACGCTTCGTCATACACGAACTAGTTTTAATTTTGAGCCCTAGAAGCACACTCCTCTACAAGCTAGCTTTATTCAAAGTGCAATGCAATATGCACACAACACATAAATATTGCTGTGAACAAGGATCCTTTTTATTGTTTTGATATGTCTGGCAAAATAAGGATTAACCATATAATCTTCAATGGAACTAAACTACTTTTTCTTGTGACAATTAAATAAACCCATTTTGATATATAATAGTGCATGTGACGATGAACATTAATTTCCATTTAATGAGAAAATCATGGGAAACAAATAAACGAGAAGAGTGTAATAGAAAACAAGTAATGAAACCTATTAGAAAAGGAATCATCAGTTACATAAATAGAACAAACAAGCAAATCTATGAAAATGAAACACAACAATTCACTTGTCGTGTTATTTGCCATAACAGAAACTAGGTAAGCTACAAGCCTAGAACCACATGCATTTATATAGTTAGTTTTTGATAATGTCTATACATTTTTCATTTTCACAAGTTTTTAAATAGTATATGTTTAATAAAAAAAGTGGTATGACTCAACATGAAGAGTAAAACCTCTAGGGTTTTTGTGGGATTAGGGTTTTTTGTGTTGCTACTAGGGTTTCCTAGTTTTGGAAGGGGGTGGCCGGTTTTAAAGGAGGAGGGGAGCTGTTTTTGCCGTACGCAATATTCCTTTTTGTGCTGGAGTGAGTTTTCGGTTGGGAATTTTTGGATCTCTGAGGGTTCGGCGATTGTCATGGCAACGACAGGGGTATCGGGAGGGAGAGGCGAGGAAGTGGACAGTCGCCCGGTGGCGGTATCGGGCAGAACAGGTCCTGGTGGTATACTGGTGGGGGCGGAAAGGCGGCTGAGGGAGAGGACGGGCGGAGCAGGTCAGGGAGGGGTGGTGGCGGTGGAGGGCGGCAGGTTTGGCGCGTCGGCGGAGAAGGATGTGATCGGCGCCGGAGGTGGGGGCTGGGGTAGAGGACGGAGGGCTTATCAGGTGGAGGCAGGCCTTGGATTGGGGGCGGGGGGGGGAGGGTTTGGGGGGGGGG
>JAYMTA010003816.1:0-13592 GCA_036897625.1 Pelargonium cotyledonis | reverse complement strand
TATGGTTTAGACAAAAAGAAAGTTTACTTCTTCAAGTGTAGATAAAAATAAGTTGATTTTGCATGCAAAAGGAAAACTAATTCCATTTGATAGAAAATCCAAGATTGAGTTCTCTTGCAAAAGAGCCTCCAATTCTAGGAACCATCAATTTAGGAAAGACAATGGAAAAAGCAAAGGCTTGGCTAAAGAAAGTCATGGTTGATTAGTATGCAAAACTCCAAATGGAGGGACTAGATTTTGTCTAACCAAACTCATGAGGCTGTGAGGAAATTAATTGTGTCACCATCCCCCTAAGAATATTAAGCACTCCCTAATTTTTTGGATTTATTATTTTATTGAAATGTAAGTATCTTACAAACTCACTCACCTGCCATTTTTTGTATTATTGAAGCATCTTGGGAGATAAGGCAGTTTTGGCTTCTTTTTTTGAAATAATTTTTTTTATTTATATATAGTCCATCTTAAAAAGGCAAACCATGTATACTACAACTTTATTGGATATTTGTCTACACACCATAACCTGAATGAAGCCAAGAAACATCAAAGTTATGCTTCACTACAAATTAAGATAAGAAGCTTATAGTTCAAAAAGACCTAACACACATGTAGAGGCAATTTTTCATAATGTGCAAATCATTGCTTATATCCAACACTTGTATTTACAAATAATACAGTATTTTCGGTCTAAACCATTAGGTTTATGAGATGATCCGCGAACTCGCAGTTTACATCTTTACACCGTTTTACTATGCTCAAACTAATCTTCATGCGAAGGTAAGTGACAATTAAAACTTATCCTACTCTTCATAGGTGTGTTGAGCGGGGACCGAATTACGCAAGCGATCTTTCCACTCTTGCAGCATGTGTTGTCAATTGCGTCACTATCTTGGGCCCAAATGATACAATTTCATTCACTTTATACAATAAATATTCTTTCGATTGCAAAATGAATGGTTCGTCTATTTAAGATCAATAATAATATTATAATAAATTAGTTAATATCTAATAATAGCATTTGATATATGATTTGGCTATATATGACATGGCCACAGAAGCCAAGTCAACACCAAAGTTAGGCAAGTTGACCAAAAAGATAAGAAGCTGAAAATTTTGAAATGTAATGTTATTAATATGCATGAATCAACTACTACTTCAAAGTACAGCCTCATCTATGATTGAAAACAACTGGCCTAACAATTAAAATACTTTATATATACTAATTATCTGAATTATATAGTAAATTAATCTATAATAAGCCATGGAAATTATATCATTTTTGACAATGAAAATTGGGTCACGAGTCTTCTCTATACCCACTCAACATTATTGGTACTATATTTTTATAGAAAGAAGTTTATATTCATTTGACTATGCAATATATAGGACATGAGTTGGTCCAAGTTGGAGTAATTAAAGAGAAATGACACCATTTAGTTTCCTAAATTAATATTATATATATGGTTGAGCCAAGTATATGATAACTAAATCAAGGAAGCAACTAATAAATTCTTATTTTATAAAAAGATTCTTAATTTATAAAAAAATTCTTAATTTAAAATTCAAATGTTGATCAGAATTCAGAAGTGGGTGTTTTTGGTGCTGGTGGAAAATCACCCAAAATATATGTAAGCAAATTGAATGAATCTTAATATGTCTAATAGGCTTCTTTTAGAGATTGTGAAAATGATATATGAGCAAACCAAAAATTATATATATATATATATATAAACCACTGCTGCAAATTCACCTAAAATTTGTTGAAACAATTATGCATTTTGCTTCACTACTACTCCATTGAGAAATAGAATCATAATAGTTAAATCTCAATATTAATTAACCCATATTCCATGTCAATATCATTTGTTTCTAGATTACTTTATCAAGTTCGAGTTTTGAAAAAAATTATTCATTCGCCTTGTATTCATTGAATATCCCAAAATAATAAAACGTAAACTTGCTCAAGCAATTGAACATAAAATTTTGTTCCTATTTTTTACCTCCTCGGATTGTTTTCTTGTAATTAATTTCATTAATTCCTTTTCTAAATGAGTCTAATTACTTTTGTTGTAAAAAAATATTTATATAGATAAATGGTAGGTTACATGCATAATTAAGCAGTAGAAGTTTGGTGCTTCTTAGGCAATAATTCGAACTCACAATCCATGAACCATAATGATTTGGACATCTCTTCTAATATATTCTTTAAAAAAAAAAGAATTTATGGGTAGTATTCTATATTTTTTTAAAGGCTAATAGAAAGAAAAAAGACAAGAATATTTATGGGGTTTGGTAAGTACACATTGGAGAGACCAGATCAATTAATTCAATCCATTTTCAAGTTTTTCAAATTTTCAGTTGCTAAATTTCCAATTTATATACATCATAAGATAGATTCCATTAAAAAGGAAAAAAAAAAAATCACATATTAACATTTGATTTTTTTTTCTTTATGTATAATATTCTATAAAAATGGAAGGGATGATTGCATGGATGCATCATATAAACATGTCACTTAAAATTAAACGAATTGCTTACAGTTTAATTACAAGAATGTTAAAAAAAAAGTTTAATTACAAGAATTTGACCTCTATTGATGCTCAATAAAAGTTGCGTGCCTCGTAACACTATAGTTATTATGGCTAGCGTTTATTTATGGTTTCATTCTCCCATTAGTTCCTCAAAACCTTATAATAACTCTCTCAATTCTTGATTTGTGACTTTATAGTTTATTTTTTTTTCATTAAATTGATAAAATAAAATACTGCTTACGGATAAAAAAACAAAAATTAAACATCAAATTATAAATTTATTGTAAGTGACATGTCCGCATGTTCATAAGATGCCTAAACAATTATTTCAAATAAAAATAAGTAGGTGGGTCCCACAACATGTTGCAAAAAGTTATTGGTGGCAAGTAATTCATGAAGGTCCCAAAAATACAAAAACTCCTCCGAGACCGAGCGTTGGACATTGCAACACCTTTTTCTTTTCTTTTTTTGGTTTTTACTGTGAGATTTTTGAGCGGGTTCGCACACTTGTAATTGGTATCTTTAAGAGGTTTGTTCATAATTAAAGCATTCACGTCTTCTCATAAGTGTGTTGAACGGAGATGAAACGCGAAATCTCTTCCCGTATGTGTTGCCAACTGCTCCTTAATCGCTTTTGATTTTGTTTAATTAATAGTTTTTTTTTTCTTTCAAATAACATTCGAGGGCATACAAAGCGACCCATGATTGGCTACCTACAAAATAACATATCGACACACAATTTTTATTTATTTATTTTTAAAATACTTGAAAAAAATTTTAAATTTTTTTTAAAAAGCGGAAAAAAAAAAAAAAAAAAAAAAAAAAAGTGAAGTCCTCCATTTGCATCCCCTTCACACTAAACAACATGCAAACAGAGAAATCTCCGGGCATGAGAATCGGGAGAGACCCATCATCCTCTGCTCTTCTTCTCAGTCTTTTTTAAGCTTTAGATTCATAACGTATCTAATCGCAACCATCAACTCCTGCAATCTCTACATTACTGTACGTCTTCTTCTCGCTGTTTGCTCTGCTTTCCTTTCTTCTCAATCATCTTCATTTCTACTCAATTTCTGGCTACAATTTCTTATTTTTTCGGTTTTTGCGTGTCAAAGAGTGCATTTTCAGGGGTTCTATATAAATCTGGGGAGGACCCAGATCTTGTTTCTATGAGTTCTTTGCTCGGCTGCTTTTGTCTTTGTCCCATTTGGCTTGGTCATATCAGTGGGCTTTTTGTGTTTTCGTTTTGGTACTATCTCCATCTGTTGCGCAATTATGGCCTTTTCATAATTAAAAAAATTAAGATTTTCTGAAATTTTTAATATATTAATGATGGGTTTTTGTTTATTTTGGGATTGTTGTTGGCTGATATTTTTGCCATCAACTGTCTTCTCTGTCCCTCTTTAGTATCGTTGCTAGGGTTACTTTGGCTGCTCTGATTTTTCTGCCAATTTGGAAGGTGAAATGGTCATCTGAGGACCATTTTCATTCTATTTGAGCTGGGGTGTCGTTGTTGGGTTTTGGGATCTCGGCAATTTCGAATTTTTTGAAGTCGCCATTTCAAAGTGTATATAGTAGGGCTATGGTGTTTTGAATTTATATTTAAGAAAATCCGTTTCAGTTTGAATTGTTGTTTTTGAGCTTAAAATGATTTCTGAAATGGTGAATTTGACATGCAAGTTTGTCTATTTTATTCTTTCCCTGAAAAGCAATTACATTTCTTCTGTGCAAAATTGTCTGATGTGTTATACTGTCTGGATCTTGATTCTAAATTTTTTACACTGAATCACTCTCATTTTTGAATTTAAATGGTTGATTCCCAGTTTTGTTGTTGTTACTGGGTTGAGCTGATTTGTAAAGTTGTAATTATTTTGGTGTTGTTAGCTTTTATCATTTCTTTGGCTTTCTTCTATAGGGCCCAGTTTGGTGCTTATTAAATTTTTGAGTTGCATTACGTATTCTTCTTTTGACTTATTGATGTTTCTTGATGCAGTGCATTACAACAAAAGCATTTCCAGCCATTGGTTGTAGATACATAAGGTTTTAGCCATTTTTTTTCCAGATGATAAATACTGGCAGGACCAGAAATTCAACAAGGTCTGCAAGGCCAATGTCTCTTGGAGGTGAGGCTATTATTATTTACTTATTTAGCTGCTAATTCCGGGGTTTTTCTCCCCATTTTCTAACGTTAGTGCAGTAAATTTACATGTTTGCTCACAGTTCGCAATAGTTTAGTATCCGGCCTAACATGATCCATTTCATTTGTAGGGCTTGATTATGCTGACCCAAAGAGGAAAAGCAATATAGTTGGAAAAATTCTTATGGCTGCTGCCCTGACAGCATTATGCATTATCATGCTTAAGCAATCTCCATCATTCAATACCCCAAGCCCGGTAACTTGTTCATCCTGAATTAGAATGTGATTTGTTTTTTTGGGTGAAGTATCCATTAATTTATTCTCATATAAATTCTATGATAACAATTGTTAGTCATATACTTGCATTGATATGGTATCCAGCCAACTCTGTGCATAAAAAGTTCATTTGTATAAGAGTGGATCTCAAAAGAATAGGATGTGATTAGTCAACCTTAGTTATCATAATTAGATTTGGTTGAAGGGCTTCAGAGGTGTGATGGTTTAATTCTTTGAGTCAGGTGAATAATAGTTGAGCTCAAAAGTATAGTTCATATAAATGTTACCCTGATGTGATTGATGAGTCGTTATAAGTTTATATATATAAACACACATATATATATATATATGAACACACACACACACACACACACATATATATATATATATCATATATGTATGGTTTTAGGGAGTGGTGGGTGGGGACTGTGGGGTCGTTTAATCACCTTTGAGTTCATAAACCCTATGAAAGGATTTCATGGCTGCCCTTTTCTGCATATTATGCACAACAAGGGTATCATTGCCCTATGTTATTACTTCAACCTTTATGAGGCAGTTCTTGGTGATGAAATATATCACAAAACTGGGCAATTTGGTGTCAAGTTGTATAGTTGTAGTACGAGTATCTTGGTTTAGTATATTGATTGAAATGAACCATTATAAACAGCTAATAATATCTGTTGGCTGGTTCTTAATGCTTTTATATCCCGTGGTATTTAGTTTTCTGCAATAATCATCTTATTCTGTTATCTCTGTCCTGCTTAAGTTAAGCTGCTCAGTAGGTCTTGGATTCATCTCATCTACTCACACGTGATTGTATCCGCTCACTTAAATCAATATTTGGCTAGAAGTTACCTGGGAGAAAATTGTTTTAATTATTCTGTGCATGCTATTTAACGTTTAAGTTTGTCTT
This sequence comes from Pelargonium cotyledonis, assembly GCA_036897625.1. Lineage (NCBI taxonomy): Eukaryota > Viridiplantae > Streptophyta > Magnoliopsida > Geraniales > Geraniaceae > Pelargonium > Pelargonium cotyledonis. Next base: position 7,741 of record JAYMTA010003816.1, on the reverse strand, counting down.
TAAATCTTGGTTGGGTTGATTGTCTATATGTAGACTATCTTTCAGATGTTTTCCTCTCCATTACTATTCTAATGTTTGTATACTGTCTCCAACCAAGCTTTATAATTTCCCATCATAGCTTTGTATTGCTCCCAACAATGTCATCTTGATCTCTTAGACTACTATGTTTTCATTGAGACAATTCCCTCAATTTCATTTCTTTGATTGGTGTAGTGGAGAGTAAAGGATTTGAGTACGAACTCTAGCCTTCAAGTTCGATCAACTGTTGAATGATTTAGAGTTTTCTTTTTTTTCCCTGCGATTTTTTTGGAAATAATGGAGTTTTTTTTTTTTTTTTTTTTTTTTCCAAATCAGCTAACCTTTTATTTCAATCTAGTTCTCCCATCATGAGCCTGGTGTAACTCATGTCCTAGTAACAGGAGGTGCTGGCTATATCGGTTCACATGCTGCGTTACGACTTCTGAAGGATTCTTACCGTGTGAGCATAGTGGTATTTCCTTAGACTTTGAAACAAATTTTTTTATATATTTAAAAACAACTTTTGTTCTTTGTTTCTCTTAATAGCTTTATAACTCATTGGAAAATGCATTTCACTTATTGACAGGATAATCTCTCGCGGGGTAACCTAGGTGCTGTCAAGGTTTTACAGGCCTTGTTTCCAGAGCCTGGGAGGCTTCAATTTATTTATGCTGACCTGGGTGATGCAAAAACTGTATCCTTATCATGCCATCTGTTTGAAATATATTTTTCCTTGTTCTTTGCGGGGGGAAATGATTGCTTGGTTATATTCATACTCAATGTATCAGAAAAGCCTTGATGTTTGGACTTGTTTCCTTAATACATTTTCCAGGTTAATAAAATATTTTCTGACAACACATTTGATGCTGTGATGCATTTTGCAGCTGTAGCATATGTTGGTGAAAGCACCCTCAATCCACTGAAGTAAGTATTTTTGTGTGGCTTAAGGTGGCTGAATATGTTTACATTCAATTGCGAAAGCTGTTTTTCTCTAATAGGAAGCATGGGAGGGTAAACAAAAAAGTATAATATAAATTAAGTAGGAATATTCAGAATTAGGTAAACATCTTTCAAAACCTAGGGGAAAGCAGGTGTCTTGAATATCTCTGGCAATTCCTACTTTTATGGACAGACAATTTTATCAATAAATGCCGGCTCTCGAGTTCTTTTATTTATTTATAAAAAAAATGAGGAGCATTCAAGGTTTCTGGTATGCTTTTTTTAGAGTACATTTTCTTTTAGACTATTGAAATCATATTGAGTAGATAAACAATCCTGGAAAATGCAAACTGGATGGACGAACTGAAAATTTGTGCTAATCAAGGTTAATTGCATTTTTTACAGGTACTATCACAATATTACATCTAATACGCTGGTGGTGCTGGAGGCTATGGCGGCTCATGGTGTGAAAACATTGATATATTCTAGTACATGTGCAACATATGGGGAGCCTAAAAAGATGCCCATAACTGAAGATACTCCACAGGTGATAATTCAAAACCTTAGTAACTTGTTAGTTTGAACATGTATTTTCCATATTATTTTTTAAACTCTGTTTGTGACAATTCATTTACTTTATCTCTTCAATTTAGTTCCCAATTAATCCTTATGGAAAAGCCAAGAAGATGTCAGAAGATTTCATCTTGGATTTCTCAAAGACTTCAAACATGGCGGTCATGATCCTAAGGTTGGTGTTTAACTATTAAATTATTTACTTGTGACAGAATTTTATCGTCATTTTTAACTTCTTGGTCTTGGTACCTTTTCATGAATGGCCCTCTCTTATCTTTTCTAATTTAAGTTCTTGATAAAATATCTAATTAATGCTTTCTCGTGCTTTTGTTCAAGTAAAATTATGTTAACACGAGGGAACTCGCCAACTGACTGTTCAACAAAATTACAGAACTAAAATTATCTACTGATATAGAATTCTAATGTCACTCATAAAACGAGTTTGATTGGTGCTTGGAGCTTCTTTGTTGATGCAACTTTGATTGGTTATTAGCAGTTCTTTCCAATTCGGAAAACAATCTCCTATAGTTTTCCTGTGTGCTTGGGTTCCTATTTGGACGGAAATATGTTAACGGGAAGGGAGTTAGTAGACTAGTTTCAATTTTTAACTTCAAACCTTGCAGCTTTGTCCAAATTAAAGGTTGCATTACCAAACATTTTCCTTTCTTTTGTGAAGTAACAATAATTTTCAATTCCCTTTCCTTAAAACTCAGGTACTTCAATGTGATTGGTTCAGATCCGGAGGGAAGATTAGGTGAAGCTCCAAGACCTGAACTGCGAGAACATGGGCGTATTTCAGGTGCTTGTTTTGATGCAGCTTCAGGCGTGATTGATGGTTTAAAGGTACTGAATGTTTTTTTTTCTTTGATTTTTATCATAATTGGGAATTGGCCCATCCAAATGAGTTGGACTCTGACGGCTCCTCTATCTTGTTCAGACAAGTCAAAATGCCGTGTAACATCAAGAACAGAGCAAAGTCTTTTTTTTTTTTTTGATCAGCAAGACAGAGCAAAGTCTTTGTCCTCCTTTGTGATACAAAAGTGTCATTACGGGCTTTTGGATTAGTTGTAACGCAATCTTTTTGGCTTATATATAGGTCAAGGGTACAGATTATAATACCCCAGATGGAACATGCGTTAGAGATTATATCGATGTTACAGATCTTGTTGATGCTCACGTGAAAGCTCTTGAAAAGGCAAAGCCTAAAAAGGTCGGAATCTACAATGTGGGTACTGGAAAAGGTAAAACCGATTTAACTGGTTGTTTATATTTGGGCCATGGAAAATCAAAATGTCGTTATAGCTAATTGTTTGTTTGCTTATGTGAGTAGGTAGATCGGTAAAGGAGTTTGTGGAAGCATGTAAAAAGGCAACAGGCGTGGAGATCGAAGTCGAATACCTAGCACGGCGACCTGGTGATTACGCTGAAGTGTACAGCGATCCATCGAAGATATTGCGGGAGCTGAACTGGACAGCGCAGTACACAGATCTGCAACAGAGTTTACGGGTTGCGTGGAGATGGCAGAAGGCGCACCGGAATGGGTATGGATCCCCATTGGTCATGTCTTCTTAGAAACAAAACAATCACATATTTTTTTTCAGAAATTGATACATGATAGCAACATAAAAGAAACAGAAATGCAGACCCAACACCACATTGTTTGAGATAAAAATTTTGTTTGTTTTGAAATTTTCATGTCATTTGGGTAACAAATGAATGGGGTGAGGGTTTGTAGCAAGCAATTGAATAATGATATATATACATATAGATAAAATAGAGCAATTTTATCATTCTCCAGTTATATCTGTGTTTCAAGTTTCTCTTTCATTCACATTGTTTGTTGATGAATAATAATTACAGTTTAGGCTTAATTTTTACAAAAAATTATGTCTTTTAAAACATATTGAAGCACATTCAATGATTCATAATTATAAAATTTGAAACAATGACAAGTGAATGAAGGATAGGAAGCAACATAATTACCTTTGTACCCTCGTCGATGTGAAGGGAATTTCTTTCTTATCGATAAACTGATGGCACAAATACAAAAGATGGTACGTTAACTGGTTGCTTGTCGATATGAAAATGCTGATTGACTTATCAAGAGCTTGTAGTTGATAAACTGCCTAATTAGGAAGAACACTTTTATAATTATAAAAAAAATTGTTTACCACAAGGTTAGAATTAGCAAATCAACAACCCAAAAATAAATTTTACCTTATTTTTTAATATTCATAGGTGTGAATTAGTTACAAGTTGCATAACTAGATATTCTTAAGATTTAAAGCATGTGCCTCTTTATAGTGCAATTAATGATTAACAAACTTTCTGCGTCACAAATTAGACTGGAATTTGTTTTATTATGTGATTGATTGCTTGTCAAGTTACCATAATGAGAATAATGTGGAGAATCTGTAATTAATTACTTAATGGTGAAAATAAAAAAATAATTACAAGTAAAAAAGAGCATGGAGGAGACAGTTATTTCACACACCAGTACACCAGTGTATCTGCATGTACAGTAGCTTAGACCTCAAGAAAACAAAAAAATAGCCGTTGGCTAGTTAACTTGCACTCCTCCTCTATAAAAAGGAGCGAAAACTCCATTCTTGCGCGAAAGCTCCATTCTTGTTCTGTGATCGATCTGTGGATCATGTCGTCGGAGAGTGTGAAAAAGACGGGCGGTCGCCGGAGAGTGGAGATAAAGAAAATAGAGGCGGAGAGCAGCCGAATGGTGACGTTCTCGAAGCGGAGGGCGGGGCTGTTCAAGAAGGCCAGCGAGCTGTGCGCCCGTAGCGGCGCCGAAGTTGCGGTGGTGGTGTTGTCCGGCAAGGGGAAGCCTTACTCCTTCGGCAGCCCGAGCGTCGACGCCGTTCTCAGCCGCTATCTGGAGGGAACTGCCAGCTCCGACCGCCACGAGTGGTGGGAGCGGCCGCTGGAGGGGATGGGAATGGAGGAGCTCACGCGCCACCGGGAGATGTTGGAGGATCTCAACGCCAAAGTCAAGGCCATGATCCAACACCAACACCAACACCAACACCATTCTTGATTGATCTTCATGGATTGATCTTCAAAATAATTCATGTCCTTCTCTCTAGGGTTTGTGGGAAATTCTTGGATTTATAATTAACTAATTAACCAAATTCTTCTTTTTGTTTGATGTAATGTTCCTTTCTTTTTCTTTTCAATAAACAGATTTATATATATAAATTCAAGAACCAACATCTTCAATAGTGTTTATCAATCTTTTGAGTACATTACATAGGGCAAATGAGATTCATGAAAGCATGTTGAATTACAAAGACAACGGTAACTTTCTGTTGTGTATTCGAAACCCTAATTAGTCGAAGTCTCAAGCAACGGATTGAAGAGCTCTCTCGAAGCTCTCTTCAGCACCGGCGGTGCGCTTGACAAGCATGTGGTCTGGATGTGCAAGTTTCAACTGGCTGCAAATCACAGTATATGATTCACCATTACCAATTCTATGAATCTACGATAATTAACGAATGAAAAAACACTACTCTATACCTCAGAAACCGTGAAGTAGGTTTGCCGATGTGAAGACAACATACAACCAGATTGGCTAGGGTTTCTGGATCCTTCGCATCCTGTGGCAATCACAAGCAACTTACATTTCTTAACAATTCAAAGGAACCGAGTACCTTATGAATAGTTATGATGCCAATGTCAAAACGTATTTCAGCTTCATCAAACAGGTTCTTTGTTTAGAAACTTGCCTTGTTTAGTGCTTCAAGCAACAATGTTTCGGCTTCATCAAAATTTCCCATGTGCATGGAGCAAACGGCTTTCCCATTCAGGATCAACACTGTCATGGGATACTTCTCAGAGAAATCCTGGAAGATGAGATATGCTTCCTGTATCTTGGAACCACCCTGGTTTGAAGCAAAGTGGTTAGAATAACTGCATTCTCAGCTATTTTACATTCATTGGACAAATGTAGCATACCACAGCCAAATATAGCCATGCATTTGCAAGTTGAGTCAATGTGTGGTCCTCGTCAGTTTTTTGCATGATCCTCAGCTGTCTCTCTGCTTAATCGGACCTATGCATCTTGAGGAATATTTGAACATTCAATGCATGTCTGTGAAAGCAGTAACAGCACAATCAGGTGTTTGATAAACTGACTAAAAGCAATATCTAACCTTGCTTCATGTATCATAACAATGCATTAAACCCCGTGTCACAAATCTATTGAGAGGTCCTTGATGTTCCTCATTATGAACTAAAGAGCAAACCTTTTAAAATTCTCTTCGGATCATACTTAAGCAGAGGAAGTTATGACCTTTCTTCGATACCTTAAAAGTTAAAACAATGTCTTAGATATCTAAGGCAGATTTCCCCACAAGAACGAAATAATGAGATGTTCTATGATGCTAGGATTTGTTGGCATCCTACAAATCCTGTGCATTTTTGTATGAGCTTAAGGAATTGCTAAAGTAACCGCAAAAATCAATCTATAGGGGCTGGGTGATTTGCATGCTGACTGCATTAGGTGGCCCCTAAACACATCATGATACTGCGTAAATAATTGTCATTAATCACATGCATCCTATTAAAGCTCCAAAACATTGAAATTTGAAGTAAGGAGAGATAAAGGGGGCCACAGTAACTTACTTTCGCCCAAATTAAAGGCTCAAACGTTCATCTTAGTTTACAATACTCTTAAAATGAGGCACGTGATATCAAAGTTAGGAATTTAAGAAGTTGACTACACCGGAGGTCCATCCATACCATTTAATTAACTAGACTATCCGTTCCAAGATGCCTAGTGTTTATTGCTAATTTGATCAATTGCGTCATGTCAAAAGGAAAGAAGTAATAAAGTATTGAATCCAAATACGGTTCAAAAGACAAGCTGTCAACTTGGGCAACAGGCCAACATTGCACACACATCATTCAGAAATAAATACTCCATTTAAGAATGATTGAATGATGTAGATATGAATGTAGAATTATTAGAGCAACAATAAAAAATGCATATAACACAACTTCTCAGAAGAGATATAACACACATCACAGCAGTAGTAATAGCATATATGATATAACAAGATCAATTATAAAAAATGCATATAACACAACTTTGCAACACCTGCATCTCAACAAGCAGCAAGCCTCAAGCTTCGTGCATGAAGAAGAGATATAAACCAACAGGAAAGGCACAGATATAAACCAAAGCAGATAGCATTAGCCTAGAATTCAAACTATAACAGGAGTTTTGTAGTTAAGCTATCAAATTAAACTCACAATTCCATGGTTCCTCCAGCATTAGTGTGTTTCAGGGCCTCATTGTAGTCCTGTTCATGCATGAAAATGGTCCCCGCAGTCAGCCTCAAAATTAAGTTGTTCCCAATTGCTGGATCCGCCAACCATTCCTTAATACTTGCAATAGCTGATTCCTATACATTTTTACAAACCATCATCATCACTGTGATCAAATTCTACAGGTCCAAGTATGTCTGAAACATCAAAAAATCTCAGCAGTACAAAAGTTTCAAAACGCGAACAATGAACGCGGCACTGACTCAATTGCAAGCACAACAACTGGAAGCAGCAAAACTTCAAATTACTTGCATTTACTTTTAACCAATTTCTCAGCAAGCAAACACATAAACTTAATGGGAATTGCATATCCAATCAAATTTTCACGAAACGGAGATTGAGATTTGAATAAACTAAATCCTCACCAGCAATCAAATTCAAGCAAACTCAGATCCCATATACTCGGATCGATCTCTTTCACAAACAAAAACAGAGCAGGAAATGATTAACGACCTCATCAAGAGATAAAGGAAAAGCAAAAAGAACCTTGTTATCTGGACTGTAGAGGTATAGAGCGAGTAACTTGACAGCTTGAAGCGGCGTGGCGGCCGAGGAATCGATCTCGTTGATCACAAGCTGAGGGAGCCAATTCAGAAATGACAGTCAAAAACAGTATTTCGGAGAAATTTCGAGAGAGAAGAAGAAGAAGAGAGAAACCTGGTAGCTTCCGAGGGCAATGTAGGAGCGGTAAACGAGGCAGTCACGCTCGATCGCCTAGTCAGGAGAGAGGTTGGGGACGTCGCTGTTGTTGATGGTGGCCGGATACGCGCCTAAGTAGAAGTTGTTCCTCAGAGTGAACAAATGGTCCGGCGCTGCCATGGCTGCTACTCCGGCTCAGATCTGACTTCAATTTCTTCCGATTCAGAGGAAC
>JAYMTA010003815.1:0-13593 GCA_036897625.1 Pelargonium cotyledonis | reverse complement strand
TTCCAATTACAATAAGACAAGCCCCGTGCCATGACTCAACTGGAATGGGTTATTTGTCATCAACAAAATTGACACTTCAATCAAATTTATGTGAAAGAAAAAGAAATCATTCCTCAACAGAATGAAAAGAAAACACAAACACAAACATAAAATTTCTTTATGAATTCTTGAATATTTATCGCACTGCATATGAATTTAAACCCAAAAATAATAAACTATATATATATGAAGGAAAGCAATTTTCACTGTTAAAATTATAGAATGGATTTGCTACAAGTAAAACACATGGTATATGAAGAAATACTATTAAAAAAAAAAAAAAAACAAAGAGAGAGCTTACAAATCAGGTGTCCGGGCATCATATACTCTGACATATCCATCCACAAATCCAGCTGCAAACTGACCCCCGTGAACTTGAGAAGCAGACTACATAGGAACGTTGGATAATAAAATAGTGATAAATGAAACGCAAATATTGCCAATATCAGAAATTTGACAAAAATAGAAAACAGAAATATATTTTCAATGACTACAATGAGTATATACATCCAATATTTAACATGATAGTTTGGGTGACAAATAACTAAGTATAAAATTTTCAGCAAGTATTTAGGAGGAAGGCTCACCAACGCAGAGATGCTGCACTCTGATGATGAAGGAAGTGAATGAACAAGCTGCTCCTTGTCAAGGTCCCAAACCATGACAGATGATATCTCACCAGACGCATACTGATCATGACAGAGAAGAAACATATCAAAACTGAGAAAACAGTAAAGCAAAAACATAAAAATAACATTAGAAAAAACATATACTATGATTACTTTCACGTCATTGATGAAAAAAAAAATATAACAACCAACAGAATCACAAAATATTATACAATGTGCATTCATTCACCCACCACACCCCTTAATATCTCCCAGAATCCACCACCAAAAAACCCATCATCTTAAGGCAAGAACAAGGTTACAAATTAAAGTACCAGATATCCAGACTGCTGTTGCCAATCCACCACAGCATTCAGACTTCGCACACCTGGTTTATGACCTTGTATTGAAGAGAATGCAGTAACAAGCTTTTGTTTACCCTTCACGGTATAGTCTTTCCAAATGCGGATATTACCATCACCTACACAAGCAACAAAAAGTTAAAATCAAGTAAAACCCAATATTCCAAATGCTATCTAATCAATCAGAGAAACGAAAAATATATTACATGAAGCAACAAGAAGCAAACTGTCATCGAGCTCATTAACAAGGCAGAGCTTAGAAATTCCTTTGTCAGGAAAGTCGTGATTATCAAAACTGTTAAGAACGTTATCTCTCTCATAGTTCCATATCCTGGGGAACAACAAACACCAAACAGTTAATAAAACAAAACTAACTATGAAACGAAAGGCCGGCTAGTATAACATTCAATCCTAGCAAGAAAACAAATACCGTCATATGTTGGACAAAATTTGCATTCAAGTAGCAAAGCTACAAAATACCAATGTTTTGAAATTCTAATATCAAGTACAGGACTGACAATTTCAAAATGACAATACATTAGCTTCCAATAGGTGCTATTGCATCCCTTGTATGTGGATAGGTATATTTAAAACGAAAAGGTCAGCAAAAAAAGTTTCTGCATTGACTATGCAAAAGAAAAGAACGATTATATGTAGCAACAATATTTAAAAATGAAAATGAGTATTGGGTTTGACTAGGCCAGTAAAAATTCATGATATTTTATTCTCTGGACATGGGTCATTCTTGAAGCATTTGAACAATTACGAAAGTCAACGTCTTTTGGATGAGATTATTTTGTAATATAGTAGTTCTGCTACTTCGCCTCCATTCCACAACCAATACATTCCAGGGTTCTAATATGCTACACAACAGTTCCTACAGAATAAGCCACCATTGGCCTTGCTTGGTGTGTAACGAAGAAAGGAAGTTCTACTACCTGATACGTTCATTTTCATCAGCAGCAACCACAATTGGAGAGAAAGGGTGCAGCAAGGCTGTTTTTGTACCCGTCTCAAACTTGGTATCCCAGCTAGCGATGGGTTTATTGAGCTTGGTAACAGCTAACCAAGAAAATGACTATCAGGATCATTCTAAATAAGAAACTATGAAGAGCCAAATTAAAGAATAGAAGACAAGTAAATGAAAAAGACCCACAAGAGTGCTGGCATTTTATTATGTGCTCCAGCGCAAATTTCTCCCGCTCTTCTCTTCTAGCAAATAGTTCTTCACTATCATCTGCAGTAAGAAGAAGTGGCTTGGAGAAATGGCCACAACTCCAATTGTAGATAGTTGATTGCGGAAGAAAACTGCGATCTGAAGCCCCAGAAGATCCCCCTGAATTTAAAAGTGGATCAGCCAATCCGGAGTCTGGGGAATTCATGATGTGAGGTCTAAACTCCAAAGAGCAAACCCTTCGCATTCCAGTCAAGTAATTCGGTCGAGGAGGGCTGACCGGAGGAGTTCTGAATGTCAACGGCAAGTGACCTTAAAATGACACCAAAGAGAAGAATTATTAACAAAATAAAGACAATCAACATTAATGAACACAAATTCTACCAGGTAACAGGAATATAAAGACATAAAATCCTGGGGTTATTGGTCAATAAATGTCATCAACCCAAAGGGAAGTACTAAAGATCAATGTTTTTAAAACCGGCTCGGAGGCCAAACCGGTCTTGTGACCGGGTCAACCGGCCGGGTTAGATGACATCAGCGTGATGCCATAAATATAATAATTTTAAAAAGATAATATCCCACCTTAATTTTTATTCTTGTAAGCCCATACCCATACTATAAATCCAAACCCAGCCCATATTTATTATCAAACTAAAACCCAGCCCAGCCCACAATATCCTATACATTTTAAAACCCTAATCATCTTCTTCTCAAAATGCAGAATCTTTTCCATCAATCTTTTTTCATTGTCATCTTATCTATTCAAATCTCACCGGAGATGCAGCCAAGCTTCATGCCGTGACGAAGCTCATGACCTGCGCAACTTTTCTTCCCTCTCCCTCTCCCTCCTCCGCACCTTTAGGCTTTAAAGGCGATGCTTTTCCCTTCTTTCTTCCAACAATTTTCCACTTGTTTGATGTAAAATTATATCATGATATTGTATGTTCAAGTTAACCAGCGAAACCGGACCGGTTCACTGATTTACACCGGTTTTGACCGGTCAAACGGGTTTGTGTGATATTACCGGGTCTGTGACTGACCGGACCGGACTAGGCACCAGGTCCCGGTTCAACCGGGCAAACCGGCCGGTCCGGTTTTTAAAACATTGCTAAAGATAGGCCACTTATTTCATGGGGTGAAAGTCGTGACTTTAAATGCCACTCAACTTATTTTGTTTATACTATACTTATAATAAAATGGAATTCAACTGACATTACCTCCATTCATGTCAAACCACGAATTTGAGCGAACTAAACCAGCAAAAGTAGGAGTTGGAGATGATGAAGTAGATTCGCCAGACCGAACACTACCAGGAATAGGCTTTGCAGGTTTTGCCACCACTTGTTCAATCCCAATGATAGACAGTACACGACGCCCAAGGCTTGCAATACGTGGTGATGGATCCTTGGCTAAAGTGCACATAGCCAAAACACATTGTGAATACAATGCATTGTCTAGTGGTTTGGGCCTTGAATGATTTACAACACCATTGCTGACACCATCATTCAGAACACCAGAATCAGAATGCTGAGAGGAATCATCAGACAATGGAGATCCATGCATCACACCGGAAGTAGCAAGGGGGCTACTGGTGGAGACCTTTCCATCTCGAATCACTGACGGGTTTTCATTGCCCACTCTCAACAATGGCCCAATCTGGGAAGACACAATACTACCATGCGGCATATACTGATTGGGATTGCCGCCTTTTATGTGAGCCAAAGAGGGTATAGAATTCAACACAGAATTAGATTGTGGTTTCCAATACGCAGCAGCAATGGACTTCAGATGCTTGTTATGGCCGAAGGCAAACCGAGCTAGAGCTGTCAAATACAAGGAGACTGAAAGTCAGAATTTGTATCGACTGAATTGCAAAGATGTTAACAAAGATGACAGACTTTTGAAACCTCAAACGGAACAACTATGCTGAAGACATAAAGTACAGAAGGTTTATCAAGTAGAATCCTTTTTCACATCAAATCCTTAGTTAATTTTACATCTAAAGGAAAAGTTCCAATATGTGATTATTTGCTTATTTGGACAACTGATACTACTTTATCAGTGGACCCATTGCCCATGGTCAATAAAATGACATAAACAGGAGAACTTGAGAGCTACATACCTACGGCAACCTCTGCTCTGACCAGTGGGCTACCATCGGAAACAACACTTAAGAGACTTCTAACAATACTAATTTCAGCCTTAATCTTTTCATCATCATCACCACACTCTTCATCACCAGCAATACCATCTCTGCATGAGTCTGATCCAATATCAAGCAGGGTACCCAGCGCAAAAACAGCAGAGGCTCTAACCTGAAATGGAATGAAACGAGAATTTAGGAATCAAAAGCATGACTCAAATTTAATTAGCCATTAGTATAAAATCTCAAAAGGAAGACCGAAACCTCTGGTTGGGGCTCAGACAGTAGAGGAGAATATATGGCAGGAGCATGTGCCTGTATGCCTATGAGTTGCGCCTCAGTGAAATCTTCCCACAACTTCCCCAGACAGAGGCAAAGCCACTGAAGAAATAATGGTTCTGTCTGGGCATCATTTGGAGTAGATGCCTGAAGATGCTTCAAGCAAACATGGATGAGACCAGCTTCAATGCAGGCTTCCTGGCCTCGTCTGTGCCCATCTACGATGACAGCCAAAACAAATGCAGCCATAGCACGCTGTTCTGGATATGCTTCCATGCTATCAAGAAACCTAATGAAATATGTGTGGCCCCCATCCTTTACTAGATCTACCTGGCATGACTGGCAATCGAAAAAGACAAGGTTATTTGAATAGTGTAAAAATAAAAGAAAAATAGCAAGGGCTATGACATACTGTCATACACAAGAAACAAGAGGAAAACAAAGTAGGATAAAATGCACCACCATTCATCCTAATAAAAACAGTACAGACTTCTAATTAATCAAATGTAGCCACTTTCAAAGAATTACTGTCAGATAATGAAGGTAACATGTATGTTGCCCAATAACTTCTGTGTGCGCACACACACAAATACAATATTTTCATCATTACATCTCCACCAGGCTTATAGCATTGACGAACATACATCAACCATTAAAACACCAGTATTCGTAAATGTAAAGGGAAAAAAGATATATTACAAACTGAAGTAAGAACCTTATCAAGAGCAAGAATCTTTGTCCATATGAAAACAAGAATTTGTCGTAACTCTGGTGTCGTTGTCTGCAACAACTTCAGAACATATGGAAATATTCCAACAGATAAGGCCTACAGAAATAGAACAAAAACTGTAAGTAAAATATGATACAATAGTGAAGAGGGGAAACCATGAAATAGCAATGCCACCAATTACTACCAGATCCACAGCCCATGATCCCATGTCAAGGAATCTTCCAAGAAGAACCAATGCGCGAAATCGATGGCATTGACTAAGTAAAACCTGAAGAGTTAGCATAACACAGTCAGTACATGGGTAAAAAAAAGGATGAAAAGAACAAAAATGGATCAATATTCACCACGACTTCTATAACCAGTCTATAGGGCTAAAGGAAGTGATTAAAATATATAAATGAGTGCCATAGACATACCAACTAACAATGTTTTATCTCAAACAATTAGATGGACTCAAACAGGAAAAACTGGTATCGACTAGAGAGATGAATCCCGGAACCAGTAATGCAAAGATTGCCCAGGAAAAACAAACTATTCAACTATCCAGACTAACAGATGCACAAGTCCAAGTTAAATTCCTCTAAACATATTCAGTAGAATGACAAGTCATTCATCCAATGAAGACCAAGCTTATGAATAATAACAACCAGGTGACTGCACACCTTACTCATCAAGAACTAAGATATGAAAACTTCACAGAAGATTCAGATATGAAGTAACCTGCATCCCAAAAGTTCAGGGTCGCCATACTATGGCCCCAAAATAATAAAACTCAAGAAAAGTGGCACACCTGAAGAACAATAGGCAGCTGCTCAGGTGGTTTCTTATGTTCAGATCCATGGTCAAGCCATACCTCAAAAGCAGTCAGCTGCTCAGTGAAAAAAGGACTTGGCTGAAACAGAAAGATAAACATGAATATGTGAGCACATATAAAAAATGTCTGGAACCTTACATTAAAACACTAAAGAAATAAACTAATGACAACCAAACATGAATGCACAGACTACAGACACTGAACTCAGCATTTACAACACTGTCAAAGCATACACACCTGGAACTCTGCATTAGAATCTTCAAGTAGAGCTGGAAGCTGAGAAAGGCATATTTCAGCAGCCATGTCCCAAGCATCCCTATAAATGCATACAAGTGGAGTAATGAAAAAAATGACATTAACGGAATAAGCATAGAAAATTTGCACTTCACATATTGTTACCACATATGATGCTGATGGGTTGGCGGTAACATTGGATGAGAAATTGGGGAACAGTTTGCAGAACGCATAATTCTCTCAGCAAGTAAAAAGTTCCGGAATAGACTGGCAACTAATAGATCTTGCCTGAACAGCCTCTGGAAAAGATCTGCAGCGCAAAGCAAAAGTATTGGCTACAAATATCACCACAACAAGTTACAAGCCATAAATGAACAGGGCTGACATAGTGAAGACAGTAAATCATAGTGATGTCATAGTGAAGACAGTGTGGCCTAGTAAATAGGTCAATTGGAAAATAATAATACCATGGGGGAGAACATTCCAGGCGATTGTGTCGGTGATTGCAGTAAAAATCCAATTTAACTCGCCCAAAAGTGTTTTCCGGTCATTTTGACGGCCAGGAATTCTATCTATGAGCGAATAATCAAAGGACTCCCGAAGTAATGAACGTGTGCTGAACCTGAGACAAAATTCAAAACAACAATATAATCAATTAAATTTGTAGTTATGAATTAAAAGCCTTATTCAAGTAATGCAGTGAATTTATGGCCTTCTATTACCAAAACAATAATGAAATCTGTCTGTACTACATTGATTTGGTGAGTTTGTCCTATAAAGTGGCTCCACTACAGCAATCAAAGTCAGTGCTCAATTTGAGGTGATGTGGGGAAGAGTGGAGCATTTGTTAACTTCCTCCCCAACACACTCACAGAAACCAAGAAAAGGACAAGTTGGACTAACCAAGGAAGAAAATAAATGGAAGAACAAAAGCAGTAAAATATCACTACACAATCTTCCTCAATATCTCATAGTATGCTAGTACAACCAACTCAAAAGGCTAACCATAAAAAAACAAAGTGCAAAGGTGCATACAGAACAATTCATTGCATATAACTTGGCCCATTTCCAATGACCCATTGCGAGTGAAGTTGTGACGAAAAAAACGGCAAAAGATTGATACAAGTATATAACGGAACCCAAAACATAATCTAGCAACAATGAAGGATGCACATGGAGAAACTGACCAAATATCATACTGAAAGTGAAATATGAAGGAGACAAGTCTCACCATCTCAATGCCATCTGAATAGGTGTGGTAAGGCATGAAGTAAACACATCAGCAGGAAATTCAGCACTTTGAGGAAGTGTTTCATGTGCTTCACAAGCTGCAAGCAGAATGCAATCCCTTGTGGAACCCCAATCATGAAGCTATCAAAAGGGCAAAAAATAACACCAGAAGCAGATGAATAAGAAAAATTCATACATGATGGATGCCAAAATCTAAGCAATAAAGAAATCAATACTAAATATCTTACGAGTACCTCAATGAAGGCGTTGACGATCATTCCAGCAGCAGAACAGTCAAAAACATATATAGAGGGCGTCCTCAACCAAGAATCAAGATCGCTGATGGGCAAGGGAATATACTGTGTATAACTCTGCAAAAAACACCAGTTAGAACATTGCAAAAATATGCAGAAGATGACAATAAAACAACAGAGCAGTTAGAGAAACCTTGTTGAAGAGCCATATTTCTCCATTAGCAGTAGGCTTTGGCACACCATGTCCATTATAATGAAATAGTACTCTCTCAGTCTTGGCATATTTCCGACATGTATTACAAAGTTTCTTCACTTCTTCCACAGTGGGGTCAAGTTCATGCTTATAACGTGCCTGTATACTTGACAAGCTAAATTACAAAACGAATTCAGTTTACTAATATCCAACACTTCTACAAGGGAAGAAAACTCACCCTGGGTTGCCACCTTTCATATTGGCTGCTTAAAGTTTTTGCAATTGTTTCAAGAGCTTTTTGAGGTGCCATAGAAAATGGATCTGGAGAAAAGAAGAAAGCAAATGAGAATTCCATCAGAACTCAGTATACTGCAAGGGATGTATTGAAAAGGAATAATAGAAATCTAGGGAAAAGAAGAAAAAGATTTGTTCTGGATGCAGGATTCTAAATGTCTAATGATAAGTTAACAGCTCCAGATATTTTACTCTCCCATAAACTCATCAAACAAAACATCGTGTGGAATACAAGACTTATACAACACCTGGCAATGTGGGTCACAGGCCGAAACGGGCCGGGACAAAAAACGCACATTATAGTATCAGACTATTTTTCGTCAATACTACCATGCTTTTCCACTCAGTAGGACATGCTTCGTTAATTCTATCATGTATTTTTTGGCATGGCCTGTTTTAGTCCAGAGGCACGTATTACCAGATGTGTTATGCCAACACACAAAAAATAAATTACAGATGAAAGTAATCAATATATAAGTAAGACTGCAAACAGCCCTCTTTCCTAAAATATATTTTAGAAGAAAAATTACGTACCAGGAGAATATATGACCAAGGAAAGAGGAAGACAATAAATTACATTTATATTTTTGTACTGCACTAGAATAAATGAAGACACTGAAGTGTAATTTTATGAAAATTATGTGTGTATATATATACATGTATATATATATATATGTACGTATATTCATATCAGATTGCCAGAAAAAATAAAAATAAATAAAAGGACAAACATTATGCAAAGAAATGACAAAACAGTACTGCACTTTGCCAAAATATATTAGCAAAGAGAACCAGAATATGCACGTTTATTTCCATACATGGTAAACAAAAATAACTTAAAAGGGGTAGTTTCAGCCATTTGAATATAAGTGAAAAATATAAGTAGCTTCAAAAAAAATTAAAGGCTAACAAACTAGAAATCAATACATAATAACAAGGTAACAAAAAGCAATGTCAAATTGCACCTATCCAGCACTCCATCCTGGCACAAGGCGATATCTTTATTACATCGGGTGGATCAACACTGATGTTTAAACATAAAACTAGAGCTACACATCCTGTCTTCATCTGCAAGAAGAATGTAGAATTAAACAAAAACAGAGATGACAAAATGAAATTGCCGGCACTTGCAAGAAATATTAGAGGTAATTGACCAGTTGGAAGTGGGTTTAAGGAGAGGCAAACATATCAAAAAAGAAACAATGCAATTCAAATCTATGGAGAAATTAGAAAGCTAATCTCTACCACATATGCCATTTTGGAAGGGGATCAAAAGACTACATAAACATATAAAGTTAACATCAATGTGCCAGAGAAGAATTCTAGTTAGTGAAGTTTGATGCTTTCACCATGCGGCACTGCCAAATCATCATAAAGACCATTAAAACTTTCTTCTCTTTAAGTTTTATCGAGAAATATAACTCTCCAACTTATAAGTAGGATATGCATTTCACTTTTCAAGCATAAAGATAAAAACTAGCGACAAAGGAAACATGGTTTTCTCACAGCAATTTACAAAGCAACCACAATTCAAAAAGGCAATCAGCAAATCGGCATGTACAAACTCTATTCACCCAATGGTCCATTAAGTTTATAACAGAATAAATGCAAAGAGTGTATTACAAATTATTTCATTTTCCCAGGTCAGTAACAGAGGTTAGCTATTTCCGGTTGGGGCTTAAACCCAGGCAATACTGTTACAATAGTTCAATGACGACACATGGATGCATTATATGGTCAGCTTCCAATTTTTTTTTTATCGGCAATAAGTAACTTTTATTCAAAGAATCCGAAGGTTTAAAATAAAAGTACAAAAAAGAGCACTGAACACTAACTCATACACGAGATAGGATCAGTCACCCAAGCGTCAAAGCCAAAAAAAAAACATCAAACGAACTATCGATGCAAGAAACCAAAGATAACACGAAAGCCTGAATACGATAGATGGTGTCTTCAATGGCTGGGAACCTATCTCGGAAACAAGCCCATTACGAGCTAACCAAACGAACCACAAAGTTGCTGAGCAGAGGGCTTCCCATATTTTCCCACAAAGAGCATTCACAGGGCTTAAAATAGAGGACCAAGAAGTAAGTAATTGGAGACAATTGCTGGGCAGAGCAGCAGCAACAACCCACCAAGCTAAAACTGGGTCAGCTTCCAGTTGAGTTGAGCTATAAACCTTATACTTAGCAATAACTGAAAGGAATGTAAAAATGCAAGCCAGTGATACCAAGAATCACAACACTGCATAATTACGAATTTCACAATAGCAGAAGTATTGTTTTTCTTGAGAATATAAAGGAAGGAAAGCCAAAGTTTAAAGTTTGGACAAATTTGAAACCCACAACTCCAACGTTGAAAGAGCAAATAACTCCTTGCCCATTGTTTCTGTTTGAGTTCATGAATTGTAAGCTATTTGTTACTTCATTCGTTTTTTACTTCCTACATTTTAGTCACATGATCTTTGAGGCCCTGTAAGATCTGAACAAGTTAGCAATCTCTAACCTGGTTGTCCAAAGGATATAAACTACTAGAAAGAAAACGACCTTTCCAAATTATGAAATGCATATAATATACATGGAGTTTGCAATCACAATGTAGCTCAATATGTTAAAATGAAAAGTGCGTGATACAATAAGTTTGAGGGTCCAAGGCAAAATTCACAATCAAAATGATGCTAAAATAGGTGTAGATATTAAAGATCAACAAACACTCTGGTGTGCAATTCACATAAGGCAAAAATGGAGAAACACTGTTAGGCTAAAATTTTGATAACAATTAACACACACAATATAGTGTATGTAATGAAATGCTGATCATAAATTCTTGGATAAATTAACTCTACAGCCTATAATCATGATGGCTTGGAAAACAAAAGGAACTATGGGAATGAGAACGGTGAGTATATCTTACTGATACTATATTTTCTCATGAATATCCTGAATTCTAAAACAAGTCATATAATGAAACAATGAGGCATTAATTACTAGCAAAACATCAACTCTAACATATCATACAAGATAATCTACATCTACAAAGAAACGAGAATGACATTATCAGAAACAAAAAAGAGCAAGTGGTGAAAGTGAGAGCATACTCGGTCCTTGGGCCTCCATTTGGAGACCAATCCGCTGTCGGAAGGGCCAGTGGGCACGCAGGCCTCAAAAGCATCATGCCGAAGCTCGCAGAGAACAATGGTTTGGGGCAAATAAGCCATACTGGTGGTGGTGGCATTGCCGTAACTACTGCTGGCAGCCTCAGAGTCCCTCCGCTGGGAGGAAAGCAAATCAGCGTCATCGTTGCTGGTGGAAGCGCAGTCGTCCACCAAGTGATTAGACACCACAGTCATGGTAGATTGAGAAAACCGAGACGCCATCAAATCACCTAATGCCATTCAAATCGAAAACCTCACAAAAACAAGGAAGGAATCAGCCTTGCTCTAATCGGGACACCATAGCCGAGGGAGGGAGAGGAGAGCAATCAGAAGAAAACCCTAAGTGGTGGTGGAGGAGTGATGTGCCTCGAGGATCGAGACGGGAGGGAGGAGTATGGGGGGAGAGAAGCTAATCGACGAAACCGCTGAACCACCTGCGCATGGAGATTCGCCTGAGGAAGGAGAGAGAATCCAGCTCGGAGAGAAGGCAGTGAAAACCCTAGAAACCCTAGAAGAAGAAGAAGAAGAAGAACGATGGAGGCGCATATAACAGTGGCGGCAGAGGCAGAGGCAGAGAGTCACAGCAGCGATAAAATAAAAACAAATTAATGGTAGTAAAAACAAATAAAAATAAATATGAGATTTGATTTTGGGGGATGAAGAGAGCGAGCGAAGCGAAGCGAATTAGGATTTTGTCTAAGGGGGAAAAAAAAAAAAAAAAAGAGTTTATGAGAAGGAGAGAAGAGAGAGAGTGAGTGTGTGAGCTTTTTCCGGAAAAAGTAAAATGTGTGCATTTTCCATTTCTCTATTTTCCTAATGTGTTGACTAATCAATTTTAATTATTTTATGTATCATATTTTACTAAAATATACGGTATCTCTTTATAAGTCTGTATTTCAAATTTATTGGAGGATTATACTGATTTGATTCTCTATAATTATATCTATTAATTAAAATATAGGATGATATTGGTCACTTATATTTTTAGTCGCAGTTAAAAGTATTTTTTTTACTAAATATACGGTACCCTTTATAAGTCTGTATTAAGAACTTATTGGAGCATTATACTAATTTTGTCTATGATCGTGTTTAGTGTGAATGAACTTTATTCAAATAAAATTTGACTTAATCTAATATGTCATTTAGATAAATATTATTAGGTTTAGAGAGCGTTTGGATTAACTTCTCAAAAATAGCTCATAATTAAGAAAAGATCATGAGCAAACTCTTTTTAAAAAGAAACAGTTTAACAATTTAGATAAAAACGCTGATAAAAATAGTAATACTCATTTGATGTTCTATGAACTATAATTAAAAAAGACAAATAACTATAATAATTTTGAAGTTAACTAATTAATTAAATTATAGAATAAATAAATGAATACTTAAAAAAAGATAGAATGACATAAATGTCTTTTACTTGATCAAAATAGCTCTTTTTAACTGCTTATGAGCTAAAAAATCAGAAGCTGGGGGTACCGAATTCTTTTATTTTAGCTTATCAGCAAGTGCTCATGAGCTATTTTATTCATAACCAAACACTGAAAAGAGTTACTTAGTGCTCATGAGCTAATCCAAACACCCTCTTTTTTTTAGAGAGAATAATTGATATTATTACCAAGAGTTCATAACGAGGTTACAAAAAGCCGAAACAAACTGTAACTCCGAGACTAAAAACAGAGATAGAGACTTGAACTAATTTGGCGTCTTAAATCAAGTGATCTAAACCATCATTCAAAAAGAAATTATCAAAGAAAAGACTATATCACACATACACCCACGTCCTAACACGAGACCTGAGCTTGCTGATATAACACCAACAACCACACCATGTCCGGACAGACATGCAATATCGGGACGGCCCTACCTTCCGGCAATTCAACTTGCAATCACTCGCTCTCGTGGACCCTCCTACCAAGGTCCACACTTTCAGTACCACGCTCTATTACCTCTTGCTCGCCACTTGTCCTCCGTCGTTTACCATCAATGAAAGTCATGCTGTCCTTGACTTCCCCTTCACCCGCTCCTCTGAGACTGGTCCTCCAATGTCCATAGGGCTAGTCGTGTCTGGATACTCCTCTA
>JAYMTA010003814.1:0-13598 GCA_036897625.1 Pelargonium cotyledonis | reverse complement strand
TACCGGTAGCCTTTTAGTTTCTTAGTTTTGTTTCTTTAGTTATTTGTCTTCCCTTGTTGGGAATTGTCTGTTGCGTAGTTATTCGGTAGTTGCGTTTTTGTTTTGATAGTTTAGGTATGTCTCCCCTTGTTGAGGAGGGACTGCTGGACCTCATGTCCGGGTAAGACACGGGTTTGGGACACGAGTCCCCGGTTATATTGGCAAGCTTAGGTGTTGGTAGGACTTGAGTATATGTCCAATATTGATTTAGTTTTGGTTCCCCTTTTATGGACATTTTAGATCACTGACATAGGGAGTCGATTCTATCGAGTTTCTATTTCTTTCCCTGGTCTTGGAGTTTCAGTAGTGGCAGCGTCTGTAACCCCGTTATGAATTCTTTGCAATAATATTTATTATTTCCTCTAAAAAAAATGGTTTAGCTAATCATATAAATTTTTATTTAATGGGGGTATCTATTTATCATTTTATTGTATTTTTTTTTTTAACTGGAATGAAACTTCATTAATTGAAACAAATCATTACATAGAGTATTGAAATATAAACCTAATCTATACCAAACAAACTGAAGCAGCAAGTAACAAGACAAGAAGTAAAGCATAACCAATCCAATGAACCCAAACCAATGAAGACTATCATAACCAAAACGCTAAAATCACTAAAATTAGAGGTTTTGGATAAACCCTTCCATCCGATTTGACTGATGTCTGCAAGCATCTACCGTAACACCTCACTCTAAACTTGCCAAACCAGTAACCATTTACTCCGACTTGACCGCGAGCGCTGGTCCTCTCACAGCAGCCTCCATCCATCCCGATCATGGCTCTTGGCGAACCTGAACAACTAGATTCGCTTGTTGCATGTTTGCTCCAGTAACTTCCTCCGCCCCCTCAACAACTTCACTGATAATGTCCCCTCTTTGGATCAAATTGTATCTTTTTACCAATCTCTTGCGCATTCTGTGAAGTAGGAGTTATTGGAATCTCCTCATGCATCTTAACCGATTCTCAAGACTATCAAGACCTGTACGAACCCATTGTGACCCTCTAGTTGATCTCTTCCCCTTGGTGTCTTGTAATTTCATAATGCCAAATATGTTATAAATTGTACCCTTTTTTTTATTATTATTTTGATAATAAAGTTAAAATATATTACTCCAAAAATATGGACCAAACTTTACAATTTTAAGGGATAAATAATACCCTATTTGCTTTATATCATAATGATATTATTTTGTAATTTTAGATTAGAGTTCCACTATCAAAAAAAGTTCATAAACAAAACCACACGTACAAATAGCTCAAAACTTATAGGAACATTATTGTTTTTTTCGCTATCTTATAGGGTATAGTGTCACGCCCCGAGCATTTCAATCAAGTGAGGACGTGCGACACTTAGCAAAACGTCCTACTTCCGTTAAGCTAAGTAAGTCTTTTAGATGGAAATGGTTAAACATACAAGGATGGAAGGATGGAAGATGTGAGGAACATTGTTCTTTATTGATATAAAATACTTTGTACAAACAACTAAGGAATTAAGCACCACTATACAATTGTTTTTATCACTTATTTATACAAATGATACTCCTACTTGCTTGCTCTAATGCTTTATCATTAAGTTCTTCTTAGCTTAGAAGGAAACAAGCTTGTCTTGACACCTCCTCCTTAGGTTCGATCTTTGTCATGCTTCCAAGATTGTTTGCTGTTTATTTCTTGCTTGTTTGATGCCACCACCTTCTTGTTATTCTCTTTCTTGTGTCATGGTAAATACATAGCAAGATGAACCAGCTCGCCACATCAAGCTCTCAATTAATAATAGCAAACACGTTGCCACCTCAAGCTTTCTTCAAAGCTTTGATGTCTGCCTTCCTTCTTATATTTGATGTCCACTTCATGGAAATGGATGAACAACTAGCTCTCCACCTGATGCTTCCATGTATATCACAAAAATAGAGCATGCCACCTCATGCTTAAGCATATACTTCTAAGATTGGCACACCACCGTGCATTCAAGATTGCTTATGAGAAACATGCTTTATACGGACAACACTTGCTGCCCTATTTGATCTTCCATGACACTTTCCATCCAAAGTGTCATCTTGCCTTTGCCTCGTTGTATACAAGTGTTGATGGAAATTGCATACCTGAACAGATAATGTGAGACAAGCGCCTCGCCGGAAGGATAGCGTGCAAGAAAATCATACGCGCGCGTAATCTCGGACGGATAAATTGGTCACTAACTCTCGGGTCATGACATTCTCCCGCACCTAATTCGTGTGACGTCCTCGTCATACTTAATGCTTGCTTGCTGCTGTTCGGTGTTAAGGATGACACCTTCAATGATGGAGAAACTTGCTGCTCTTCCAACTTGAACATATCCAGCCCTTTCTTATTTCTACTCATTGCTTCCAACTTGCTGCGCGCGTGTTTCTTCAATGATGGAGGAACGCGCTGTCGACTTTTGCTTCATCTCCCCAAGAACTTACTGATTTTCCCAACACCACATCAGGTTGTATGGCCTCTTCTACTGCATCAAGAGAGTTTTCAATTGGCACAAACTCACTTTTAAGTCCAACCTGCACAATGTCCTCCACACTAGCAAACTCCACGTAGTCCACACAAGCAATTTGCACTTTGCTTGACATACGCTCGTTGTTTTCCTCAAGCTCGCTGTTTCGAGGAACTTGTGCATTGTCCGGCATGAGCTCGCTGCCCGGAACAATTTGTGCACTTCCAAGTACAAGGATAGGAGCTTCTTTTCCAGATTCGGCTTCTATGATTGCAGCCAGGACTGCCATCATTTTAACATGATCACCCACAAACTCATTATCATGAGTTTTCAAGCTTCCAACTTCAAAATCTTCAGCTTGCGCATTGTGAACTTTTGCATTACCCTCTTTCAAACGCGGGATTTGTTCCAGTACAACTTCAAATCGTGCGACCGCTTCCGCTGCCTTCCCATTCGAGCATCGGATTGGCTCCGCCACGACTCGTACAACTTGTGAGTTATCATGCGCATGCCCACAGCTTTGTGTACCGTGCGCGCTGTCCTGCGTACGCTTGCTGCCTCATGCACCATGCGCGCTGTCCCATGCAACCTTCATTCCTCGAGTGCTATGCACGTTGTCCTGCGCAAACTTCCTTCCTCGAGCACTAGGCGCGCTGCCTCACACAACAATCTCGTTGTCTTGTACAAACTTGCTGTTCGGTTCTTTCACAGATGAGTTCCTCGCGGGAAAGTGCTCTTTTGCATTCTTTAATTCGATGCCACCTAAGCACACCACTTCCTCTTCTCCATCCTCGAACGTGGCAACACATATGTTGATTTTTCCCCTCATTGGACAGTCCCTCATCCAACGTTGTCCACCGCAACCGTAACATCCTCTTTGTGGTTTCTTTTTCCACCATCTTCGTAGTTTCCTCTTCCGCTGAAAGTTGCTGTGATTCTTCCCACGGTACAAGCTTGCATCTTTGCATTGTAAATCACCAAAATCTTTATATTTCATGTATGATTCGAGCTCAGGTCCCTCTTCAAATCCCACGAAGCACTCAACCACGGTTAGAGCTGTCTCAATGTTATCCATAGCTCGACGTTGAAGTTCCCTTGCTGCCCACGGTTGTAGTCTTTTCATGAAATAAAATAGCAATTCTTCTTCAGTCATGGTTGTCATTTGAAGCATGAGATCCTTGAACTCGTTCACGTATTCAAGCACAGACCCTTCTTGAATCAATGCTTGCATCTGCTTGCGAATTTCCATTGCAAAATTCGCTGGATAAAATTGTTTCCTCAGTTCACATTTCAAGTCATCCCAAGTGTCGATTTTGTACCAACCTCTCCCCATCTCGTAATGCTTTCGCCTCCACCAATCCATAGCAAAATCAGAGAAGTACAAGCCTGCTGTAACAACCTTCAAGTCTTCCCTCGTCCCAATTGCTTCAAAGTAGTTCTCCATGTGCCATAGGAAATTGTCAATTTTCATGGCATCCCGCTGAGGTGCATATTTCGCCGGTGTAGACACATCAATGACATGAAGATAAGATCTCTTGGTGCAAGTGTGGCAGCCACTCCGCCACTCGCTACTGCCCTTTTGTAAACAGCCCAATCAGCCCTCATTTTTTTAACGGTTTCTTCCAATTCGTCCACTCGAACTTGGAGATTTATCACATCTCTTTTGGTGGAAAATTCCTTTCCCATGACATCAAACTTCCTTTCCTTGCTGATCCCAGTGACTTGGTCTTTACTGGACATCAAGAAACTCAGCCCCTTACCAATCAAACCCATTCCACTAGCCATTTCATTCAAATTAAAATAGAATTCCAGCAACAATACAAATTGTCCAGCACCTGCAAAAACACAATTCCAGAAGCCACAGAAGTGTCATATTCTCTAAAATTAAATTCTCAATGCCTTTGGGAAGTCTTTGAGTAGCTTGAACTTAATTTATCAACGCCATACTCGCTGTCCTGAAACCCAGAAAATCAATTTCCAGCAGCAACAAACATTTTCAGCAGGCTGAAATTTATTTCCCGAATGCAGGGCACAGTTTGATATTGTTCTCGAACCTTGCTGTGATACCACTTGTCACGCCCCGAGCATTTTAATCAAGTGAGGATGTGCGGCACTTAGCAAAACGTCCTACTTCTGTTAAGCTAGGTAAGCCTTTTAGATGGAAATAGTTAAACATACACAGATGGAATGATGGAAGATGTGAGGAGCATTGTTCTTCATTGATATAAAATACTTTGTACAAACAACTAAGGAATTAAGCACCACTATACAATTGTTTCTATCACCTATTTATACAAATGATACTCCTACTTGCTTCCTCTAATGCTTCATCATTAAATTCTTCTTAGCTTAGAAGGAAACAAGCTTGTCTTGACACCTTCTCCTTAGGGTAGATCTTTGTCATGCTTCCAAGATTGCTTGCTGTCCATTTCTTGCTTGTTTGATGCCACCACCTTCTTGTTATTCTCTTTATTGTGTCACGGTAAAGACATAGCAAGATGAACCAGCTCGCCACATCAAGCTCTCAATTAATAATGGCAAGCACGTTGCCATCTCAAGCTTTCTTCAAAGCTTTGATGTCCGCCTTCTTTCTTATATCTGATGTCCACTTCATGGAAATGGATGAGCAACTAGCTCTCCACCTGATGCTTCCATGTATATGACAAAAATGGAGCATGCCACCTCATGCTTAAGCATATACTTCTAAGATTGGCACACCACCGTGCATTCAAGATTGTTTATGAGAAGCATGCTTTATACGGACAACACTTGCTGCCCTATGTGATATTCCATGACACTTTCCATCCAAAGTGCCATCTTGCCTTTGCCACGTTGTATACAAGTGTTGATGAAAATTGCATCCCCGAATAGATAATGTGCGACAAGCGCCTCGCCGGACGGATAGCGTGCAAGAAAATCATACGCGCGCGTAATCTCGGACGGATTAATTGGTCATGAACTCTCGGTTCGTGACAATAGACTTTGATTATTTGTTATGTGTGTGATTTTTTTTATATAAAAATAAATATTGTGCATATAGCTACAAATATAAAGCTCAAACTTTTCAACTACCAAATTAAACAAAAGACACATGGCAAATAATGTGAAATTATAAAATATGAGGTTCAAAAGTTTGACACCTATTAAGCTGTCACAAGAAATCAAATTTTCATGATAGTGATACACCAAAATATCGCCCAATTATCCATTTGTATCGATTTTCATCTTCAAACTATTTCATCACTAGTGCTCAAAATTTTATTTTGTCCACTTTAAATATACGTCTTTTTGAATTATTGTTGGAAATAGATGAAATTTTATAATAATAAATCGTACGTTGAAATATGATTATATAGGAGAAAAGGTCATTACGGGCTCAAAAATCTATTTAACAAAGTCATAATCAATGATCTGTGTATCACAACGAAAAGAAGACGGGACAAAACTGCATTGAACCAAAATCAAGAGTTTAGACTTAGGATAGACCATGAGTGTCGAGAAACATGTCACATGTTCAAAACATTTACCTTCCAAATCTCTTCTACAAGTGTCATGTGTATAAGAGTCTTTATCATGCGAGCCACAATTGTGGGAAACTTTCCACAATCGCCAATACACTCATCTAATCTATATATCTTGCGTCGCATGACTTGTGAGCTTGTAGAGCCATGCCATGGTGCGTGTGGGCGAGATTGAACCCCATTTTCCAACTCTCTTTTTCTCTCTTGTGTACCTAGCTAGGACTTGGACATAACTAACACGTGTCCAGAGAGTCTCCCCCACGACCGTGGAGCATGAGGCATGTTCGTGGGTCATGCGAGGACAATTGGCTTAACCATTTTTCACCTCAGCTGAATTAAAGCGTAGTCACAACCATTTATAAGAAGCTTTTGGGCCCTCATGTGCATACAAAGACTAATTGTTATATCTCATTGATAATTACTTTGAAAATTGCATATAAGACACACCATGTTAGTAACATGAGAATATTTGTGTGTTGAGTTACCTCGCCGCTACATCACAACCATCGCTATGCCATCATTCCTGCCGCATTATCATGACATCAAGTTAACTCATAACGACATACGTTTGGTTCACATGACATTACGACATCTCATCTTTTTTTTTTTTTTTTTTTTTTTTTTAATTCAGGCCTAAGGACCTGTTTGACTGTGCTTGTTTAACTAGGGTTGTTTTAGTCATTTTGTTTACTAGACTAATGGTGTTAAAACCTAAAATATTTTTGCTTAAATCAATAACACAGATGAGTTCTTTGCAACTCGTATAAACCCCATGAAGATTATATGCAATTTACCCCACTTATAAAGATAAGTTCTTAAGAGTTTAAAAAATTCATCATCTCAATCATTTGCACTTTTGCACTATCTCACAATATATAATTGTGTAACCATAATCAACTAATGACTTCGTTTACCCATATAAACCTACTTCATGGGATCTTCAATAGCATAAGTTTGGTTTTCATCATTGTTGGTTTTTGAAAACTGGTTTGAATCATATTCCCCAACGTAACAAATGTTAATTAGTCTCATGAGATTTTGTCAGAGGATCAACCAAATTTACTTATAACTTTACATAATCTATGAAAATTATATCATCTCTTAGTAATTGTTTTAATTTATCACAATGTTTCTATTTTTTTTCATTATAAGACTTATTTTTTGCAATGGATATTGCCTATTGCAGCCTGAGTGCATATACACTGATGGTGTTGATCTCTTCGGAAAGGAATATATACGTTAAGACATTTCTTAACCACTTAACTTCATTACCAATAAATGCTACAAATTCATATTCCATTATAGATTTTTTTTTGAAAGGAAATACTTCATTTTATTAATTGAAGAATGACAATACAGATAACATCATCAACTTTAGGGGTCCGAACCAGACATGGACATAGAGGCTAATACCCCTATAATCGCAGGTTCGATATGGGTGAGGCACAATCCAAACCTCAATATAGCTTAGAAAAACAGAAAAACCAACAACTGAAACAAAAGAACCAAACTGTAATTGCGAGACCCTGTAAGGCATCCCGGGTCCTAACACGAGACCCGCGAAGGCAAAAACAAATTAAGGTGGCTCCATTAACCCAAACCCTCCCGCCGTCCCCCCGCGGTGACCGCCAACCGTCACCGCCCATCTCCCTAAACAAACTATTTGGCTAAGCGAGCCTGTTCATCTTGGCTCGCCTTATCAGTTGTAACAATTACATCTATGAAGTATTGCGAGTATCCGAGCAACCGGAAACGCGTTGACCTTCTCCATAATATTGCAATCCCACCGCTCCGTCCCACACTGTTTACCGCAATGCAATTCTCCAACCCCAACCTCCCCCTTAATGCTTCCATCTCTGCTTCGTCTCACTGAGAAAGACCAGAATTGGTCTTCGAGTCCGAACCAGATCTCTGTAAACCCGCCTCATCCTTGCATTCCCTGCTCCTCTGCAATTCCAACACAACACTACCATACTCGTGAGCTTCGTCTGTCCTCCGCACGTTGTCTGCCGCCGACCAGTTGCCAGAAATGCTGAAAAACACTAAACCCTAGCCGTCACAGTGGGACGGAACCCTAACTAGCGGGAAAACCATTTTGTTTTTTTTTTTTTTAACAATATTAATATATTCCATTATAAATTTAGAATCCATGGTTAATTTGCTAAACAATTTCCCAAGCCACGTATATACCTCTTCCAAGGGTAAAAACAAAGAATTAAACATCCAGTTTGCATCATCATAACCCTACAAAATTAATGGAAAATCAATGTATAAGATACCGTAACTCATGGCACCTCTCAAGTATTTTAATACAAATTTACTGGGAATAATATTTTTTTTTATCACATGAGATTTGAACGTTATAGCTAGGATGGTGATCTCTGCTTAGATTTTTCTTCTCTCACTACTATAATCGTAAAAAATAAAAAATATTAATGAATACATAAAAATATTAAATTAATAAAGCTATAAAAAAATTGATACAATATTTTTACGAATACATGTCGTTAATCCTGTCGAAAATGAACGGCACAAATTTACCGATATGTGTCACTAATCGATGATGTTGTTAGCGATGTTTAGAGTGCTTTAATTAAGAACCGACAATTTCTGGATAGTGTGCTTATTGCAGGTGAGGTAATTCTCTCGGCTCGATCAAATCGTGTCCTTCAATTATTCTCAAGTTTGATTTTCAGCAAGCTTTCGATCGCTTAGACTGAATCTTCATTGATTTTTGTCTGCATGCTATGAGATTTGGTGATTTGTTTCGTTTCTGGATCAGTAGCTGCCTCAGGTCCTATATTTCTGTGTTGGTAAATGGCTCTCCTACTCGTGATTTTTGTAGTTAACAAGATGTTAAGCATGGTTGTCCGTTATCGCCCTATTTATTTATTATCGTGGCTGAGGCTTTGCACCTACTGCTTTCTCAGGATGAGGCTCAGGGGCAGTTTACGGGTATTAAACTTGGGCAATACTCAATCTCTCACCTTCAGTTTGTTGACGACACATTGATCTTTCTCGATGTTTTGAGCTGTCCAGATGCCATTGCCAATGTGAAATGCGTGCTTCGTTGCTTCGAGCTAGCTTTGGGTTTGACCATTAATTTTACCAAATCCTGTCTTCTCTCTCTCGCCAGTGACTTGGGTTGTCAAGTTGTATCTTTACCTATCTCATATCTCGGGTTCAATCTCGGATGCAATCCTCATTTGCCAAGCTCTTGGGCGGGTATAATTGACAGGTTCCGAAAGCGTCTCGCGCTTTGACAAGCTAAATATATTTCGCTTGGGGGGCGTGTGACTCTCATCCGATCGACACTTACGTCACTTTTACATGTCTCTATTCAAAGCTCCAAAAAGGTAATTTCAACTTTAGAGTCTATCCGATCGACACTTACGTCACTTTTACATGTCTCTATTCAAAGCTTCAAAAAAGTAATTCCAACTTTGGAGTCTATTGAACGCAGGTTCCTTTGGTTCGCTGGTCGTTTTAACAGCTAGATGTACTCATGGGGGCTTGGGATTCGTGATTTACATCTCGTAAATATCAGTCTTTTGGCCAAGTGGTGGTGGAGTTTTGCCACTCAATTGGATTCATTGTGGAACAATATTTTGTGTACGAAATATGGATGGGACTCAGCTACATATATGGTCACTTCAAGAACTGTGTGTCTCTAACCCATCACCGGTAGTTCGATGTATAATTGAGTTGAGATAGGTTGTAGGTAACAGGTAGACTGCCCGGTTTTGGGAGGATGTGTGGCTGCTTTTGGGGCTGAGAGGAGCTTTGGCCATGGTGGTCTTGTTACCAGCAACACCAGACAAGTTGCTTTGGTCCCATGCAAGGTCTAGCGTATTTTCCTCTAATTAAGCTTTTCAGGTATTGTACTCAGCCTCGATCGCCTCATATCAGTTTCGCATGCTCAAAGCTTTTTTGGCGAGCTTTTATCCCGCCAAAGATGCAATGCTTTACGTGGCTTGCGGCTTTAAATAGTGTTCCGTGTTCCGCTTTTCTTTAGCAACGTTGTATTTTACCTCCCTATGCGGACATCACTTGCAAGCTATATATGTGATTCCGCTTTTGAGACGTGTTTGCACTTGTTTTGTTTTTTTTTTATCGGCAGTAGGTAACTTTTATTTATCAATCGCATAAGCGTCAAATAAAGGTACAAAAAGCTAGCTATCACTAACTCATATATGAGATAGGATCAGTCACCCAAGAGTCGAAGCCGAATGAAATTACAAAAGAGCTGTCAATACACGAAATCAAAAATAAAAGAAAAACTTGAATTCGAGTAACAGTGTCCTTCACCGTGGGGAATTGATCGTGAAAGATTAAGTCGTTGCGAGCAAGCCAAATGAACCGTAAAGTTGAAGAGCAAGCGGCAACCCAAATCTTTCCACAAAGAGAAGTAGAATGGCAGTAAGTTGTAGACCATGAAGCAAGAAGAAGAGGACATGAGCTGGGGAGGACTGAGCAAAGACCCCACCATTTGAGAATTTCCATCCAAATCTTTTGAGCCCAATGACAGAGAAGAAGCAAATGGGAGCATGTTTCTCTATCATTATCACACAACTTGCAGGTGCAGTCATAAGAATCCGTCAAAATCTTACGATAAACAAGAAAATCCAAGCAAGGGATGCTTTCCAAAGCCGCAAGCCACGCGAAGCACTGAATTTTTGGAGGAATGAATGGTCGCCAAATGATCTTGCTGCAGGCGAACCGAAAGAAAGGTGCCGAGCGATATAAAATATCATAAGCCTCGGAGGTAGTGAATTTACCGGAACGAGCTCGAGACCATATTTTCCGGTCTGGGACTGCCGGAATTAGAGCAAAACCTGCCACCTCCGAATAAAAAGAAGCATAAATGTCCGTCTCCCAAGTCCTAAGCCGTCGCCGGAAAAGAAGCTGGGGGGAATCTGATCTAAGCTTGCTGATAACCTCATACACAGTAGCAGCTTGGTTAACACAAATACCATAAAGCCTTGGGAATTTATATTTAAGAATTCCAGTAGGCATCCACAAGTCAAGCCAAAATCTACAAGAAAGCCCATTTCCAACAACCCATTTAATAGAAGCAGGCCCAATCATATCCAAAAATCCTGGCAGCTCACGGTGGTCAATGAGAGCTTTGATCACCGGAGATGGTTTGGCAACACACAGCTCGGACAAGGACCAAGAAGAGGAATCCCAGATGTATTTTTAGCACAACACCGATTTTCATAAGGAATTTGGTTGTGACGAAAAACGCCACCACCACTTAGCGAGGAGGCTAATATTTGCAAGACGGAGTTGTCGAATGCCGAGTCCCCCATGCAAACGCCTTTTAACCACCTGCTCCCACTTTATCTTACAAAACACGCGCCTAGCCGATGAACCCGACCAAAGAAAACGTCTCTCTATAGCCTCAAGTTCCGCAATCACTTTTGCCGGTGCTTTAAAAAGTGACATGTAAAAGAGAGGAAGAGAAGAAAGAGCAGATCAAATGAGTGTAACACGACCGCCAAGCAAGAAGTATTTGGATTGCCAAAGTGCTAACCTCTTTCGGAATTTATCGATTACCCCTGACCAAGTACTAACCAACCTCGGATTTGCGCCTAGCTTGAAACCCAAATAAACAATTGGGAAAACTGATGTTTTGCAACCCAAAACCGAGGCTAACCTGGTGATGCGATCGTCCAATAAAGCAATTCCAATTAGCCGCGACTTTGAGAAATTGATTTTAAGGCTTGACGCGATCTCGAAGCTTTTCAAAATCACCTAGATGTTACCAATCGATGCATCCGAGCCTGACATGTCCAAGAACAAAATCATGTCGTCTGCAAATTGTAGGTTAGAAATCGTTGAGGCGCCAATCCGAATTCCTTGGAAAAGGCCCTGAGCCTCGGACTTTGCAAGGAGCAAATGCAAAGCCTCAGCCACTATGATGAACAAATAAGGGGAAAGCGGACAACCCTATTTGACACCTTGTGTGATTTTGAAATCATCTGATGGCGAGCCGTTGACAAGCACTGAGACATAAGAATGAAGACAACGGTGAACCCAAAACCGGAATCGAGACCCGAAACCCATTGGAGAAAGGCAAAAATTAATGAAATCCTAGCTTAATATGTCAAAAGCTTGTTGAAAGTCTAGTTTTAGAACTACAGACTGAAGCTTGTGTGAACGTGCCAAGTGAATTACCTCTCCAGCAATCAAAACACTATCAATCTACTGGCAATCCTTAATAAAAGCGCTCTGTGTATCACTGATTAGCTCGCCAATAAAAATCTTCAAACGATTAGCAAGCAACTTAGTGATAATTTTTTAAGGAGCTGTGACTAAACTTATCTGCCGGTAATCGTTGAAACCTTGAGGAGACCCGATTTTAGGAATACGAGCTAAAAACGTCGAACTGAAACCCTTACCCAAATTACCGTCGAAAAAAGACTGAACGAAAGAAAGCACATCCGACTGAATGAGGCTCCAACAAGTTAATTTGATAAAAGTGGAGGCTAAACCCATCCGGTCCCGGGGCGCGAGAACCATCGAATCCGAAAACCACATCTTTCAACTCATCAAGGCAAACCGGATGCTCCAAACTGTCCTTAGCGGATATTGATAATTTTTTGAAACCAAGGCCATCGAACAGAAGCCTATCGGGTGAATCGAAGAAGGTGATGCGGGCTTGAAAAAAATTCTGTGCCAAAGCTTTTACCCGAGATGGATCCTGTACCCACAGCCCATCGGAAATAACACCGGAGAATGAATTTTGTGCTTTGTGGAAAGAGGCGTACAAGTTTGCACTTGTTGATTCATTGCCCGTGGTCTTATCAGGAGTGGCTTGGGGTTTTGGATTGGTGGGGTGTGCGGTCGGCCATCCCATTTGATTGTTTTTCTCTTCTTTCGGGTTGGCCCTCCTGTTTCGTTGGTTCGGAGGCAAGTCGAAAGGTTTGTGATGCCATTTGTCTTAACTCTTTGTGGCACATTTGGTTGGCTAGAAATGGCTTGATTTTTTGGCAGGTGTTCCCGAGCGTGGAGGATACTCTTGCATTAGTCCCATGTTTGGACTCCTCTTTTTGTATTGATTTCTATTTCTCAGCTTGGGTTTCTAATCTGATTTCATGTTTAGGGTGAGGATACTCATTGTACTTTTATTTTAATCTCCGGGTTACTTATTTAAAAGATAATCCACTCGCTTATAAAAAAAAACATGTTTGTTAAGGATTGGTGACAAATGACCATCACTAGTTGTTGTCACTAAGTGTAGTTGATTGTTGACGGAAATGATCACCGACGTGTTGATTATCCCCTAATATCATCCCACTAATTCATTGTCTTTTGTGAATAACTATAGATTTCACAACTTACTGACAGAAAATTCTAGTGAATTTTTTTTAGGAAAACAATCCGAAGATCATTTATTGAAGATAACAAAAGGTACAGGAAACCTGAAACTCAAGACCAGACATACATCAGAAGTGCAAAACGCACCCCGAATCGCTGATCAATACAATCCATACCCACCATCTAACACAACACAGCAAAAACCATAAATAGCAAATCAGAAACTGAACTAACCAAAGCCCTAACCTG
>JAYMTA010003813.1:0-13599 GCA_036897625.1 Pelargonium cotyledonis | reverse complement strand
CAATGTGTTTATAAAACACAAACAATTCGGGAACAACTAGTTCTCGGATTGTAGTACGTGACCCGGGTAGACTCGTAGCACAAGAGGAAGGAGATGATGATCCAACCGATGTTTGAACATCAATGGGCAGCAACTTCATACAACGAACCAGCATGACAACAAGCCTCCAGTTTCAAAAGTATTCTCTAAACAACTAGTTAAGACTTCTAGGAGTGATCCGAGTTAAGGTAATTCTATGGAAAATTTTTGTTATTATTCCGCTTTATTTCCATAGAAAACCCTTCAGAATATAGGTTTGACTGATAGTGTTGTTGGTTCGAAGATTCGAAGGCGGTCGTCCACACCTTGCCACTAGTGATTGTCCAAGCCTTACCAATGGTGGTTGTTAATGTCTTGGCAATGTTGGTTGTCAATGCCTTGCCAATGGAGATCGTCAATGCCTTGCCAGTGGAGGTTGTCAACGCCTTGCCAATGGAGATCGTCAATGCCTTGCCAAGGGTGATCGTCGACGCCTTGCCAAGGAGGTCGTCATGGTCTTGACAATGGAGATCGTCAATGCCTTGCCAAGGGTAATCGTCAATGCCTTGCCAATGGAGGTCGTCAATGCCTTGCCATTGGTCATTGTCCAAGCTTTGTCATTGGTGTTGGTGACTTGTCCATTGGATAACGTGACATTCAAGTCTGGGGCCATGAATCACGTGGCGCTCGGGAAACACGCGTCGGTCTATGATTCGTCGAAATACTTATGAATTTTTGGGTTGTATCAATGTGCATTGCACATGACTTCCAAAAAAAATTAAATGACCAAAATGCCCTTCTTCTTCATTGTTCAAGAACATAAGTATAAAGCTTTGCCGAAAACATCATAACTTCGTCAGAATCCTAATTAATTTAAGTAATGAGCCAAATTCATTTTATTAATACAATTAAAAATCAAAACAATCCAGTTCATCAACTAAAAATCCATTTCAACCCTAACTAAAAATTGAATTTCAATATTTACAACAATTTCAAATGAAGAAAAAACCGAACCAAAATGAATTGTTTTCAAGCTTCGATTTTATAAAAGAAAAAAATTTGGGTTTTGGTTTTAACTTTGGGTTTTTGGTTTTGACAATGGTTTGAACATTCTTCATGTCTGGACTCGACGACCGTTCCGACGAAGAGCCACATCGTCGGTGAAGATGAAAATGACACCGGTGAAGACGAAGACGACACTGGTGCTGGACTCAACCACCGTTCCGACGAGGCTTAATCTCATCCATCTCCTTACCTCTAGATCTCCTTGCTCAGAGCTCACCATCGACGCCATCTCCTTGCTCAGATCTCACCATCGCCGCAGGCGTGAGACGAAGGCGACGAAGACTCTGACTTCCATGCTTGACCTTCATCTCTCCTAATTAGCTCCAAATTTGGTCAGACCTCTCGATTTGGCCGACACAATACGAAGACTCTAACTCAGATCTGATCGCCACGGCGGAGGTCAGATCTTCGATGTCCTCCTCCTGTCACGAAGAGCCCACAAAGCACTGGCGGTCCAAACCAAGCTTTGGCGAGCCCTACGCAGCTCTGGGCTTTTTCGTTTATTATTTATTATTTATTTATAATTATAAAAAAATGAAAAAATGGGGGTATTTTGGTCTTATAGGCATGCCATTAACGGTGTGACTAACGAACACTAGGATGAAAAGTTGAGAGTAGTCCAAAGCTACAACTTAAAGTTTATGATAATAAAAAATAAAAAGTGTTTAGTTCAAAGTAACTACCTGTAATTTCTTCAAATATTTAAAATGATATTTATATCAAAAAATTAATTGTAAATAACACAGTAGTCAAATCAAAACTCATTTCTCATTCTCTTTCATCTTCCATATTAGTATAATTTTTAGAGAGCTGATCCATGCATGTCTGCTAGTACATGCTATTTTACATGTACAACAGTTGTCAGCAGATCATTGAATAAGCTGAACAAAATTGTTAGGCTTAGCTAAGCCATTTGCTATGAGCCGGGTTTTAGAGTCTATGTTATGAGTTATGGGTTGTAGTTTTAGGTATTTTGGTAATTACAGATTTTTTTTTTTGGTTGTTTTAGTTCATTATATTTTTTTGTGAGTTTTTTTGGCCAATTTAGATTCGTTTGGGTTCCGATTCGATTTCAATTTGAACGGTTGTGTTCCTTACAATTAATTATTCGTTATGAGTACCATATTGAATATTTTTTTAGCATTCAAAATTTTGACGCCTTCAGCTTCTTGACATGTCCCGGTTTAATATTTAATTGTGACATGTCTTATTCGTCATTGGCTCGATTAATTTCCATTTTTGTTTACGTATCGTCAAATTATATTATACATCGTTGAGATTTTTTAAACAAAAGATACACTAATTCATCCAATAATCTCATTATATACAACGTCATATTCTACCCATGACAACATAAATATATTTTCCAATAGAGCTGATAGTAGTTATTTATTGAAATTTAGCGTATTAAATGTCGTGAAAAATTCTTAATGGTAAGTGACCTAGCGATCGACTTTTCTTTGAATAAAAATCTCTCGCAATTTAATTAACATTAGTTGTGAGTTTACGTGTTTATGATCCAACAAATAAACTCCAATTGTAATCAAAATGTATGAGCATGGAAAAATTCTAATTATCTCAAAAATCGAGTGATTATTTTATTTTAAATTTTTTACAGTAAATTTTCTATTCAACAAGATTGACTTTTTAAGCAAAGTTCTAGTGTCTAGTTTTTGTGTGCTAGTGGGTAGGTATACTACGTTAATTAGAATTTCAGAATGAGAACCTTTTAATTCATATGTATATAAATTTGGTTCAATCACACCAAATTTCTTAGTGATAGAGAGATGATGGTTGGCATTTTATCGGATAAAAATCTCTCAAAATTAATTAACAGTAGTTTTGAATTTATGTGCTTTTGACGCGTCAAATGAATCCTAGTTTTCCATAAGATTAAGATCATAGTAAAATTGACATTATCTCAAAAATGAATGATTTTTCCTAAATTTTCTCAAAACTCGTAATCAATAAGTGTCTCTCCTATCATACTTGCTACCACGAATTTTAGTGTCCACTGATTAACCACATCGTCTCATTCATTTTTTTTTATCCTAACCGTTGGATATGTTCTATTTTGCTTTTAGATCTTACGTGTCTAATTTTACCTCAACCGAACAAGTTATCGGGTTATTTCAAATGATTACACGTTGATATGCTCATCATCGTTTTCCCCACGATTGATTGTCCAAACGAACCCTGATAATATTACACGCCACATTATTTCACTAATTCTTCAAATCGACAAATAAACGGTCCATAAGTCGATTGAGGTGGTGTGGTTACTTAATTGGACACTACCAATATTGCACTCAAATTTCAAGATCGACAAAAATTAGTCCCAACCTTTTGATTTAAAGGAGTTAAATAATGTGCGCACATATATTTTGAGACCGATCTGGATTCGTTTCAACCGTTCATTGGCCAGACAACAACTATGCTCATCAATGTATAATATCTTGGATTAAGCCCGATTCTCGTCCGACTAACGTAAAATTTGATAAATAAGATCTAATTGCACAGATGTACAAACTCAACGGTTTGAATTGCTGAGATAAATTTAGCATTTTAGATTAACTCAATATCACGTCTATATAAATTGATAAACTTTCAAGTAATGTCATATAAAAAAAAAATGAAATTATTTAATTTGTTTTAATAATCAAATTTACCATTCAATTTTTTTTTATTTCAATGCAACTTACCATTAAACTTTTAGAATATGTGATTTGTTTTATCATAGTAAAATTCGAAGAGAAACAAAAGAAATTGTATGTCGATCACACTTGAATTCGAAATATTTATTATTCTCACATTTTTTATTAGAGGTAATTTCATAACTCAGACAATTTGTTCAATTGAATCAGATATATCCCCTAAATTTTTTTTCGAATCAAATACACAGTAAAACTTTACAATTTGTCATCCGTTAGTTAATTTTAATAGATTGTCAAAAAAATCCAATAATATCTATTATACACATATGTTTATTGTTCTTGAGTTTATTTATCTATTATTATTTATGACAATTTGTTCTTGATTTCTCAAAAACAAAATTCACATCCATGTTTACACACTCAACCCAAAAATTGAAAATCAAAATAGTCCAAAATTATAACATTAATTACAACCAAAATCAACAGCACCCATAATTTTTAACAAGACTCTTCCGGTTCAACCAAAAAATTAACACCCATCAATTTTAACCCAAAAATTAACCTCCAATTTAATTGAATATGATTATTTTAACAATCATTCTCTCTGTGAGGAAAATCATCATAAATGAGAAAGTAGTGATTAGATACTAACTACATCAAAAAAAGATATAAGTTTACATTTTTTTTTTTGATAACCAGAAGCATAGATTAAGAACTAGGGAGGAAGCGAAACCAAAACATCCTCCCTGTGATCAGAGTCAACACAGTCATAAATAAGAAAAGACATAGCACCCACAGGCGGGTGAAGCATAATAAAACTGGAAATAACAGGCGTATTAAAACACGAACGAGCTAAAAAATTCGCCAGCCGATTAGCTCTTCGATTAACCGAGACTAACACGAAATCGTCAAAGCACGACATCCTATCCCTGCAATCCAAAATCAAAGACCGGAGAGGATGAGAAGAGCAATCCAACATATAGAACAACTTAGCAATAATCTCCGCATCAAACTCGAAAATAACTTGCTTAGCAGACAAAGCAATGCCCAAATCGATCGCCAAACTGAACGCTTTAAGCTCAGCCCAAACGCTATCTGACCAGCCCACAGAAAAACAGGCATCCCCAACCCAAATACCTTTGAAATCTCTAGCAACTACCCCAGCACCACACAACCCAGGATTACCTAAGCAGCTGCCATCAGAATTAATTTTAATCCAGTTAAGAGGAGAGGCGATCCAATGGAAGGAAAGAGGACTATTAGGAGTGGAAGAAATAGACCTATTTGAGACAACAGGAGAAGCAACAAAGAAGAACTCCGAGGCAAGAGCAACAAATTTGAAATAAACAGAGTCAGAGGAGCCATGAACATCCCCAAACAGACAACCATTCCTATTTAACCAGATACACCAACAACCATAGGCAAACAATATGTTCCAAGGAATGGAGAGATGAGACATGGATGAATCAATAATTTTCTCAATGAACCAATCAATGAAAGGGGTATTTGAATTACAAGATAACCCAAATTTACTCCAAACAAAGCTAGCAAAATGACAATCTTTAAAAATATGCTCAATGGACTCCACATTTTGAAAACATCTATGACATACGGTATCCTACAAAGGAAATCTCATGTTCAAATTTTTTTTTTGAAGGGACAGCTTTATGACCACACAGCCAAAGAAAACTTTTGACTCTTTTATGACAATTAAGGTTCCAAATAATCTTCCAATCAACCACATTAGAACTGATAACAGCCAAATCAGTATTACCAAACTCCTTAATAGACACCGCATAATCATAAGCTGAAGTAATAGAAAATTCCCCATCATTAGTTCTACCCCAACAGATAGCATCCTCAATTTGAGAACCAAAGTTGTAGTGAACAGCTCAGATTT
Organism: Pelargonium cotyledonis; assembly: GCA_036897625.1. NCBI lineage: Eukaryota > Viridiplantae > Streptophyta > Magnoliopsida > Geraniales > Geraniaceae > Pelargonium > Pelargonium cotyledonis. The sequence goes on along the minus strand of JAYMTA010003813.1, from coordinate 7,962 downwards.
TAAACTGAATTGCTTTTGGAATAACGAAAGAGATTTTACCAAAGTCCCATAGGCCATTAAAATCCCAGAGACAGCTCACGACCAAGGAATCCTCAAACCGGTTAAGAGGACCAACCAACGAGGATCTAAGGGATTTATCACCCCACCATTTATCAAAAAAGAGATTAGCAGATAGACCATTACCAATACTCCAATGACATTTTTGGGAAATAATCTCATCAGTCCACTTTAAGCCTCTACAAATGATAAAAAAAACTGAGCAATTTCTTTTATACTTACTACATAAACAAGAGACCCAAAGGGAGGAATCTTTACAATGCAGTTTCCAATTCAGCTTAGTAATGAGAGCTAAATTCCTAAACTTACACAATTTAATTCCCAAATCTCCCAACTGCTTACTCTTAGTGATCGTGTCCCATTTAACTTTGGGAAAAGCCTTCTTGCCACCAGCACCTCCCCAAAGAAAATTACGATTGATAGCATCCAACTTACTATGAATGGATATCGGAAGGAGATAAACACTCATGTAATAGTTTGGAATAGCAGCAGAGACAGATTTGATAAGAGTAGTACGACCCGCTAAAGAGAGCAGCTTGGCTTTCCAGCCCTCCAGCTTGCCACGCACCTTATCGACTATAAAATTTAGATCAGCCAAACAAACAGGGAGTGATTTAATCGGGAAGCCCAGATAATTCCCCAAGTGGGAACAACTATTCCAAGGCAAGATGGAGGACACCCTAACCTTAGCACTAACAACCACCGATTTAGAAAAAATGATTCTAGACTTAGACTCACTAATAAGTTTACCAGACAACTCACAGAACTCATCCAGCACACATTTAACAGCCAAAACACTATGATCATCAACAGAACTGAAGAGAACAATATCATCAGCAAAAAGAATGTGAGATAAGAGATGACCATTTCTTCCTAGGACAAAAGGTTTCCACTCTTTAAAGTCAATTTTGGCTTGAATTTTCCTAGACAAAAACTCCATATAGAAGATGAAAATATAAAGGGATAAAGGATCCCCTTGTCTAATGCCCCGACTAGGATAAAAAAAATTAGTTAAACCACCATTCAACATCATAGAAATAGAAGTAGAACTGATACAATTCATAATCAACTCAATAAGCTTAATCGGTAGGTTAAAAGAGGAAAGCATTTGTTTGATAAAAGGCCATTCCAATCGATCATAAGCTTTATCAAGATCCAGCTTAATAGTCATCCACCCAGTTTTACCTCTATTGATTGACATAGAATGCAAAACTTCTTGGACAATGATAACATTGTCGCTAGCATTCCTCCCTTTAACAAAACCACTTTGAACTGGGTTGACAAAATCAGGCATTAATCTCTGAACAATGATTTTTGACACTAATTTATAGATCGTAATACAAAGACTAATAGGCTTATATTGAGATAAGAGCTCTGGATTTTGCAACTTAGGCACCAAAACAATGATAGTTTTGTTCCATTGAGAAGGGATTTTTGCTTCCCTAAAACACTCTTGGACAGCTTTACACACATTATTACCAATTATAGACCAAAATTTTTGGAAAAACCCTGGATGAAAGCCATCCGATCCAGGAGCCTTGAAGGCATTAAGATTAAAAATAACATTTTTCACCACATCAGCCGAAGGAACTCTAGTCAAAGAGTTAGAAAACATATGATTGAACTTGATATCCGAGACCCAACTTCTAGGATTAGAGAAAGAGAACAAGTCCATAAAATGACTCCTAATAAACCCTACCAGATTAGCCTCTCCTAAAATTACCCCACCAACAGGAGAGACCAACCTCAAAATATTGTTCCTTTTATTTCTCATCTTAACACTAAGATGAAAAAACTTGGAATTTTTATCACCACATTGAAGCCACTACACTCTCGATTTGCAGTGCCAAAAACTCTCTTCTTGTTTCAAGATAGCAAGAAGATCATCAGCAATAGACTTCTCCATATCTAAAAGGATTTGGGAAGACCTCTCAGAAATACAACACTGGACCTCAGACAGCTTCTTAACCAAAATGTTTTTTTTCAAAAAAATGTTAGCAAAAGTATCCTTGTTCCACTTAGCTAAAACATGAGCCAAATTGCTAATTTTAACATGAACAGGAGCAATTGAATCATTATCCCAAGAACTATCAATCAGATCACTGAAATCAACATGATCCATCCACATAGGAAAAAATCTGAAAGGTTTAGGAAGAAAAGACTTAGGAAAAGAACCAGTAGAGAGCATAATTGGACAATGATCAGAAGACAATCTAGGTAAATGAGAAACCAAAGATTGAGGAAACAAAAGAAGGAACTGAGGGTTGAGAAAGACCCTATCAATTCTTTCTTCAATCCTATCGACCAGATTACAAAGATTAAACCAAGTATATCTAGGGCCAACAAAACTTATATCCAACAGACCACAATCAAGAATACAATTAGTAAAACATTGCAAACGAGACATGTTGATGGGACAACCACCTCTTTTATCATCCTGACTCAAGATTTCATTAAAATCACCCAAAATCATAAGAGGATTTAAACAATCTGATGACCACTGCTTAATGTTATCCCAAAGATGAACCCTAATGGGAAAGGAAGTACTAGCATAGATACCAATACATTCAAAAGTAAGGTTTGAAGAAAGAACCTGGACTGTAAGGTAAATGTGCTGGGAGGATTGCCTCTTGCAGAAAACATCAAGAGTAAACTTGTTCCATAAGAAAGCCATTCCACCTGCGCTTCCAACTGTATCCACCATCACATAGCTATCAAACCCCAGCCCCTGAAGCCTCTGTCTACCTCTAATACCTGACAACTTCGTTTCTAACAAAAAGACTATATCAGCTCTATGAACACTAGTCAGAGTCTGCATCACTGAGATAAAATTATCTCCACCCGCCCCTCTAACATTCCAGTGAATGAGATTCATGATCCTCATGACTTGGGGTTGTTGCCGTTGATCCTCTTCCAGCACCAAGATTATCTGATTGTCTCTTCCTACTAGCCTTGGACTACTTCTTTGCCTTTCTATTGGGGATATCAGGAGATCGTACTCCCCCTTAATCCAGCTCTGGCTTGTTTGAGAACGTCATGGAGACGCAGGCTAGTCGTCCCATGTCTATCCTCTACAACTCCAACTTAAGGTCCCACATTTTCCAAATTTCCTAAATCAGACAATAAGCTGCATCCCAAAACTTCACTCCCAAGTCCCTGCACAATTGATTCGCTCTAGGGGCCTCCAATAGGTGAGGCCAAATAATCGTTAGCAGCTTCACTAACTGAGGGATTCTGCTCTCCCTTTCCCTTACCGGATCCGCAAACGCCAGCATCTTGAGAATTTCATTCGCAGAACCTCCCCGAACCTCTTCATGTAGAAGTTCCCATCGATCGCCTCTGTTATTACCCATTCTGACTCATTGTAGAGGAACCAAGACTGAGCATACCTGTTGAACGTCTTTGCCCACTCCAAAGCTCTCTCTGTCCTCACACAGTTCATCATTGACCGGAAGCAAAGGCAATACACCATCCTTGCCATTTGTTCCTCTTCCTGAGATGGCCAGCTCAAGAGCTAAAAGTTCAGCAGGTTGAGGACTTGGTCTTCTGGCATGGCTGCACTGAGCTCCCACTAAGCCTCTAGGCACAAGAGTTTCCACTGCAACGGGTGAGAAAGGACCAGAGAGCTGAGTTCCTGATCCATGAGGATGAGATATAGGAATAGACAATAGAGTTCCAGAAATAACAAAAGACAGTGGAAGCAAGGAGGAAGAAGATGGTTGATCCCCAACCGAATACGTATTTAAGGGAAAATCATTAACATTCCTCCACGTGTTCCCCAGTCTGGGCCTTTAACCCCCACACTATGACTTCTCATGAGATGTTTAGTCAACCCATCTCCAAAAGGTCTTCTTCCCCAAGGCCCAACAAGCCCAAAATCCTTACCAATTTCAAAATTTGAGCGGTCACTTCCACCGCCAGTACCTTCACTCGAGCCCCTCCCAGCCCTGGACTTGCTCCTGCTCTGACTCATTCTGAGATAGCCTTGGGAAGGTCTACTCTTCGACCTCGACTGATGCAACCTACCCCGGTGATCGAGATCCACCACTGCTGAAGGGTTCCGGTCACGGGAAACCTGTTTACCCTTCCCTTTTCTTCTACCTCTGACCTCCTGCCACTGCTCAAATTTATTGAGAATCTGTAACTGAGGCTGGTTCTGATTCAGATTCCTTTGACTGGCATCCTTCAAAGGACCACCATCGACAACAGATCCTGAAAAAATAGCCCCAATCTTCAAAATGGGTGGAAGTGAACCAATCACAGCAGAGGAGCCACCCACAGATTGACAAACAGTCCCAACCACACCAGAACTCATTAAAGATTCACCTACCAGAGTAACTCCTTCAGACTCCTTCAATAAAGAAGAGCCAGCCTTGAGGTGCTGATCAACAATAACTTCATCACACTCAAAAGAAGTATGACCACACCTGCTACAAGTAGAACACAACTCCACACCCTCATAAATAATCTGTTCACTAAGCTCCTCTATAAATAACTCTGAAGCAATTTTCCTTCTCATGTTGATCCGGATACACATCCTAGCAAACGATCCTCTTTGACTCGAATCAGTCTTAGCATCAATTTTTAACACCATACCCAAAGAGCTCCCAATCATCCTAAGAAATTCTTTATCATAGTATTCCAATGGGAGACGGGGAAGTTGAACCTAGATAGCAACAAAATCACCAAACTGGGCAGGGGAGGCACTGAAATTGGGCTCCCATTACCTAACATGGATGAACAAAGCTCCTAAAAACCAAGGACCTCTATGAATAGCTCTATTAAAATCATCCAAATCTCCAAATCTAACAGTGTAAAACCCATCCCCAATATTAATAAGCTCCTATTCCATATTTGAAGTAATTTTAGTTTAAGATATGAGTAGGCCGGAGCTCTTTTAGGTATCCTTATAATCACAGCTTGATCCCATTTCTTTCTAGCTTGTGAAAGAACTACAGGATCAATAGAGATAACCGAAGCACAAGAGACAGATTTACCATCCTTAGCTAGAGAACATTCAGCAAAATCTCCATTTTGGAGAAGGTCAGACGATTTGAAAAAAGACTCGTCAATAGCAGAACCATTGACAGCAGCAGCATAAGACAAAGCTAGCCTTGGGAGATCTGAACCAGAGGAGAAGGAGGAGGAGGAGGAGAGACAGAAGGGGGGCTTGGAACTATAGTTGCAGAGGGAGCAACAATAGCCGGAGACTGAGATGGAGACGCCATCATCAGAATCACAGACCCAAAACAAGAGAGAAACATTGTTCACATTACTCAATTTATGTTTTTTAATTTACATTAAAAACAAACAATTGTTAGTACATTGCTTGTCCTTAGATTACTTGCATTTTAGAAATTTGAATTTTTCTAAATTTACGTTTTTATCTTGGTTTTTCATGAAGTAAATATATAAATTTAATATTAACAAATTAAATAATAGAAATTAATAAGCTTGCCAAGCCTATAGCCATTTTAAAGCCGGGTTGCAGCCACAAAGCTACAGGGTCATGCCCAAATAAACAAAAGGGGCCCAAATACATAAAAAGAAATGGTTGAAATTGTGCCACTTAGAATACATGCACAAAACATGCATAGGAGGAACATGCATAAATCATTTCTCTAATTTTTACCCTACCAACTATATATATGTTTTATCTTTCACTTATTCAGTTATTCTATTGTGTCAACGCAAATTAATATCGCACAAAATCAATTAAATTTCATAATTTAAATCAGTATCCTTTACAAACTAATAACAACAAAACAACAAATACATTTGTTTACGTCTGATGCTATAATCTGCTTCCCTCAAACTAATGATTTACGGATTGAATTGTACAGTACCACACATGAAACAAATATTTTCTTATAATATGTACATCTGTGACTCAAATATTGGTCAAATATCGCGATTTTTTGGTTGTTACTGGCGCAGCAGTTACAAGTTTGAAACAATATAATTGAAAGTGCTTGTCATGATGGAGATGATATGTAGAGAGGGATTGACTGATGGAGCTCACCTTGACTAACTATGTTATGTATTGTCACATCAGCTAGGGTTTTAGTTATAATGATGATGATTATTGACTATCAATCTAGTTGATACTTTTTTCTTTTTCGAGAAAACCCACACTTGATCTATTATGAAATTTTGTCTATTTAATGGCTGAATTTAAAAACTCATTCACGTTTGTTTGTACCATGGGTCTACCCTATAAGAGGGTCAAGCAAACACGTTTAATACTTAAAAACACTTAACACTCTTAAACTAAAAGTCGTGACATCTAACTTTCGTAAATTTGTCATTTAATAGAACGGATTAATTTTACCATTAGTTTGAGTTAAAAAGATTATTATACGCACGAATAATATATTGTTTGTTAGCCAATCAAGCCCTAACCCTACAAGAAAACAAATTGATTCCGACGACCGTTTCTGACACCCCTTATTTCCGATTTCTTTTAAAGTAGCATTTTTTATTTATTTTCGCCGGAGAACAAAGGATCACCGCGGAGCACGGCGGGGCACGAACACCTTCAGATAACCTGCAGAAAACGCGTCAAGGTTAGAAATTGAGAAAACAAAAAATCTAACAAAACAAAACAAAACAAAATTTAGGGGTTAGGTTAGAAAATGTTCCCCTCTTGGCCGGAATGGAGCTCCCCTCTTGGAATGGAGCTCGCCGTCGCCGGAAACTGAGAGGGAATGAGAGAAACCAAGAGGGGAATGACAGAAACCGAGAGGGAAAGAGGAGGTCGAATGAGAGAGGAATGAGAGGGGATGTGGTTGCCGGAATGGGGGTCGCCGGGAAAGTTGTGGCCGCCGACAAGAGTGTCGTTTGGGAGAGAGGGTTCGTGAGGGAGAGAAAATGAGAGAGAATAGAAAAAGAGTAAAAAAAATGATGAAGATCCAGATCTAGTAGAGGAGCGGAGGAGAGAGAAATAAATATTTTATTATTAAATGTTTCTGACAAACTATCGGACGCCATGGGCATCAGGAAGTATATTTCCGACTTCATGTATAATTAATATTATTGCGTGAATAATATTTGTTTCAACTTTTAATTTTTAGGAGAGGTCCGAAGACCTTATGCAACAATGTATTGATTTGGATGAGGGGGCGATGACGTATTTTGCTTATCACGAAGCAGCGGGTGGATTCAATCGGAAGAGGCGTGTATTTGGACTCGGCTCTGCGTCACAAGAGTACTATGCAGACACTGCCCCTTTACAAGTACCGAGAAGACGTACGCGTCTACGATCATCTAGCTCTTCCACATCCACATGTGAAGGCCCTTCCGTGTCACCCAACGAAATACTACGAGCTGAGCTAGCACGTATAACAGCTATTGTAGAACAAGTGAAACAAGACAACCTAAACCAGCAGGTTGCGTTTCAACGCTATGTTGAGGAACAATGACAGATCAACAACAAACACTCCACCAGAATGAATCGGCTTAATATCAATGCTTCGCAATCTGATCTGGCTCGTCATAAAGCAGTTTTGGAAGAGACAAATGATCATTCAATACACATACAAGCCCAATTTAGTGCATTGCAGGAAGGTGTGCAAGAATACCTTGCACGCTTGAGAGATCCACCCTTCCTCTCCTCATGATGATAAATAGATATTTTACAATTTGTTATGTATGGATTACATATTTAATATGTATGGATTTTTATTATGCTTTCATTTATGGTAATTATAATCATATCACAAAAATATCAAACTTTTTTTTAAATTATAATTTTAAAAAGTTGAATTTAATAATATATTTTGTTATTTATTTATTTAAATAATTATTTAATAATTATTGATATTTAGAATTGAATCCAAAATTCATTTTTCAAATTCAATAATATTTAAATAAATAATAAAATATATTATTAAATTCAATTTTTAT
>JAYMTA010003812.1:0-13600 GCA_036897625.1 Pelargonium cotyledonis | reverse complement strand
GACCTATGCATGGGTCACGTGCAAAGCAAAAATGGGCTTGCACATGAGGGGGCGTGTTAGAGCATTAAACTATTATTGGGCCTTCAACTATCAGCTTAAGCTTTTAGTTGAGTTGGTTCTCTACAATTATTATCTTCATTATTATCTCATCATCTCCATAACCTGATTTATCTTAGTCTCTGTTGTTGGTTTGCGCAGGTTCTCTGCCACTGGTTGTTGTTCCTCTTTTTTTGAATATATATTGCAGTGCAAATATTCAAAGTTTTTAAAATCATGGAACCCTAAATTGAAGAATTTCCATGTTCAATGTCCCAATCCACTGGGCAAAATTTAATTTTGGTCTTGTTGATTGGGACTACGAAAGATGAATAATCATCATCATTACTCATAAGTGCCCTACTTTAAGAACATAGTCCATAAATGAAGAGTTTAAATGTAGATGACCTTATTCTTAATCTAGAAATCAAGTGAGGCACGAACTTCAAGTGCCCAACCCGCACCTCAGTTATTCGCCTCATCTAAATGTTTTTTAGGCTTTAGGGTGCGCCTCATGCCTCAGGCATGCCTATGCATGTTCCTCAGTAACATTGTGGTAAATATTAGCTCATTAGAATACTTTATATTCTTAATTGTGTGGGTTGAATTGTTGAAGTGAAAATGTCATGTCTCAATATGGATAGGTAGCTATATGTATAAAAAGCCATATATGATGGTACAAACAACACCAATTGAGGACAAAATGGAAGATTCTATTGTTCACTAGTAGCCGAGTTCAATTCTTCATGCAGTAGAACAAGTTTGGAACAGCCACAAGCTAATTTAGCCAAATTTACTTTATGCCCTTTAACATGTTGGTTCAGGGTTTTGTAATTGGTGGGGTATGTTTTGAATGGCTAACCATCTTCTGAGAACCCAGTGTCCTCATCTGACTTGAGAATAGATAAGAGGACTTGTGCAATATCTGGGGTAGGTTTTGAATGACTTGACCTGGTGACGATAAGAATTTGCAAAGTTTTGTTTGCCAATTTCTGCTACAAAATATTAGAGTGGAGGAAGATTTCTGCTGAACTTGTACTATCTGCTTGATTGCTCTAAAGTTGTGAAATAACATTTGTATTCCAAAACCTAGCACAAGAACATTATGATACTTTGTGCCTATTTCTTCCAGTTATCAGTCTGATATAAATTCTAACACTCTATTGTTCTGTATTTAGATTTGAGCTGCCTATACCTTTATTCATCTTCTGATGATATTATATTTACTGGAATTTTTTGACTTTTCATTTATCTTAACTATTATTTGTGATTGTGCAGATGGTTTATGTTCTGTGTGTATACAACAAGAAAGAGAAGCAACACCGGGTTACAGTGAGTGGTTGATGCTGTCCTTTTCCATTTAAATAGCACCTGTTACCAAAAAATATTCTAATGAGAATGTATGAATCTTTTTTAGTTTACTTAGGGCTTTGTCAACTCAGGGATTCATGTGCTTTAACAAGAATTTAGATCAACCGCCAATTCTTTGATGACTACAAGAATCTTAGACACCAATTCTTTGTTGTTTTTTTAACCTATAAGTGTAGCGATATGTGTGTGTATGTGCATGCTTATTTACTTCTCCACCTCAGCAATCCCAGTGAAGGAAAATTGATAAGTTGTCAGTCACAGTGACTGCAAGGCTAAATTCAGTAGTCTTTTTATTCCTTTTTCTTATGTTCATGATGGTTTTCATCTGAACTCCTCATTGCTTAATTTTGTGTCATGTGAACTTTCCATGGGAGAAAAGTTGATCAACTTGGGTTTTGATCTTATTCTAGATGTCTGCATTCAATATCCAAGAGGCTTTGCTCTGGAAGGAAAAAATTGAGCTTGTCATTGATATGGTATGTTTTCCAAATTCTGCATAGTTTCAGTGCCAATTTCCTCCCTTCTATGCTTGACATCTTAATCGAAGCATTTATAATTTTAGTTGATAGTAGAAAGCGATATCCCTGTTTAGAATTTGGTTTATGTAGTTTTTGCATCTCTTTGCAGTTTGCACTGCATGGAACTGGGTAGAAATGCCCTCGGTGTACTTTACAATATCTATTTAATTCTTGAAATAAGTTTTTTTTTGGGAACTTACTGCTTGATTTCTTTTCTAATTGTTCCACCATATATTTATGCTCACTAGGAAATCTAATGCGTTTTGCACTGATTATATATTTATATGTGCAGCATCAAGATTCATTGGTTGCAAATGGTAACAAGTTTGTTGCATTTGAATATAAATCGGGAATGGATAATGGAAGGACTGGTTCCTCATCGGAGCATGACAGTCAGTAAGTGCCTGGTATTGTCCATTGAAATATGACGCACCTCAATTTTAACTTAAATATAAGGAAATACTCTTTATCTGTAAGTTCTGTCCTGGTTTATATGGAACGATACAAACTCTCTTGGATGGTTCCATTAGGAAGTTCAATTTTGAGGATTAATTAATTGGTGAATCTTGAAACGCAAATATTTATGTATACATGTATGTACTGTCTTTTGCTTTTGTAGCCTTTCATTTCAGTTCCTTGAGATGCTTGGAAGCATGGATTTGGACAGGGAGAGGGGACATGACATGGACATTGACATGAAATTCACCAATTTCAGGAAAAATAATAGGATCCATTAAACAACCAAAGATTGAATTCTTAGATATTATACCAAAATTATTATATATATAACAAGCAAACACAGTCCAAACAGTACATGTTGCTTGAAATTCTTCGTTCATTGTTGCTCTTGTATTTTTTTTAAAAATAATAAAATTAGACGTGTGTGCCCCCTCGGTAAGGTTGTATTTTTTGAAGTGTTCATGCTTCCTAGTTGAGATGCAACTATTGTCTTTTTGCAAGCGATGGATCTGTTATCAGGTCACTGTTATATGCTGTTGAGAGTAATTATCTTGTCTTATAACTTTTGCCTAAATACTGACTATAATCATGTTGGTGATCATGGGTTCATATTTGATGTCCTGTGAAATTTACTTTAGGATTCTGATTCTTTAACTTCTCTTCAGGTTCAGTGCACAGGAGGACGATGATGATTCTTTGTTGAGGAAAACAACAATTGGAAATGGTCATCTTTTTCTTTCGTTTGCCCCTTTAGTATCTTGTTTGTGAAATTTCCAGCTGAAACTTATTGTATTGTTATAACTGGCAGGTCCTCCAGAATCAATACTTGACTGGACCAGGGATATTGACTCAGAATTAACGAACCAGAATGCAAATAACCAAGCATTTTCTAGAAAGCATTGGCGTCTTCTTCAATGCCAAAATGGTAAAATATTATTTCAGATGTTTTAAGGTGGAACAACTATAAAGACAAATTGCTTAAAGGGTGAATTTTCAAGCACTAGTTATATTTTGGTGGCATTGGTGAATCATTGATGGCTTTTTATTTGGTTAATGGCAGGACTTCGCATCTTTGAAGAGCTTCTTGAAGTTGATTATCTCGTATGGATGTGTTCCTTGTTTTGCTTAATCCACTCCATATGATCTTTCAATGCATTTGATGGAACAAGTACAACCATTACATATAGTTTTCTTTATGCAGCCAAGGAGCTGCAGTAGAGCTATGAAGGCTGTAGGAGTTGTGGAGGCTTCTTGTGAAGAAATATTTGAGCTCATAATGAGTATGGATGGGAAACGGTTTGAGTAAGTATTCTCATTTACAATTTATTCTGAAAGCTAACTTTAACAGTATTCCAGTATTCCTTGTTCTATGACCAAAATCTTTGTCTGTATTTGAAATGGCTCACTCACACACACACGTACGTATCAATTGTGGAAGACTGCAGTTGTTTGGTTTAACTTAAGAAGAGATAGGTAGAAGGCTCTTATGTGACTTTAATGTTCATGTGCTATGCAGGTGGGATTGTAGTTTCCAGTATGGCAGCTTAGTTGAGGAGGTAGATGGTCATACAGCAATACTTTATCATAGACTTCAGCTGGACTGGTTTCCGACGTAATATTCTTTTCAAATAACCTTTTTGGTTAATATTTTTAGTAGTATCAATTATTTCTTATTGATTCACTGGGGTTTGTATTTTCTTTTATGCTGGGTTTGAAAGTTATTATTCATCTGCTCATATGCATATTCAAATCAAAGATTCAATCCAACTTCCCGTTTTCTCACTTTTATCCATATAGAAATGTCATTATCAAAGTGTTTATTCTTGTTGCCCAATGTGAGGCACATTGTGAATCAAATGATTATAACTTGAAAATTTACACCTTTCTGATCCCTGCAGACTGTTCTAGCTGCATTATAACTTTGGTCATTTCCTGCCACCAAAGGATGGTTTATTTCTTGACCATTCGTTTTCCCATAATGTTCTTATTTGTATTTTTCATTAATTTTTATTGTTTAAAAATTTAAGATCCTTAAATGTGTCATTTTCTCTTTGTTGACACCTTGATTTTATGTTGCCATTGAACCTCTCTTTATTAACAATATTAATCTAAATCTGATCTTGCTATTGGTGTATTCAAGTTACTTTTTAGAGATTTTTTATAGTCATTAGTCAATTTTAACAAGAAAAAGGTTTGTTTGTTCCACGCCTTTTCAGGTTAATATGGCCCCGTGACCTCTGCTATGTGCGTTATTGGCGCCGAAATGATGATGGAAGTTATGGTACATGTTTTTCGATCATCTTGTTTGAACAGAATTTATACTATTTCATGCCTTTAAGAATTTGTCCTCTTCGGTGTAATTGTGCAGTTGTTCTATTTCGTTCTAGAGAGCATGAGAACTGTGGTCCACAACCAGGATATGTGCGAGCACATGTTGAAAGTATTCTTCTTATCTTATTCTGTGGTACCTGTGAATATGTTAGATAAAAAGCTTATATTATTATGGTAGGAACCTCATACACTGGGTTGCATTATCATTTTCTTTTGCAGGTGGGGGTGGTGAGTGGGGGATGTAATTAGGATAAAAAGACATTTATACCTTTTTTTTATTTTACCAGTATTAAGACATGTTATCAACATTCTATATTTTCTTTTTGGAGGTGGAGGATTCAAGATTTCTCCTCTAAAACCTCAAAATGGAAATCCCCGGACACAAGTGCAGCATCTTATGCAGATTGATTTGAAAGGATGGGGTGTACGTTACATTTCATCATTTAAACAACATTGTCTCCTTCAGATGTTAAATAGTGTTGCTGGTGAGTTCTTACTTTTACAAACTGAAGTACTGTTTAACATTATTATAGCAGTGCTGAGTTCAAACCACATGCCTTGTCATGTTAGCTTCCCCCCTTCTGGACAGAGCAAAGGATCTTACACCGTTATGGTGGTTAGGGCATCCACAATGGGGGATTATAAGAGGTTAATAACATCAGAAGTTTTGTGTTAACCTCATTTCATTGTACTCATCCCATTGTGAGAGTGTGATGGTTATTAATCAGTTGATGACATTGAATATTAAGCTTTTTATTGTTTTTTAGAGTAATGTGTGTGAGCGTGGGTCCATGCTATTAAACTCTTAGAGATCAATCCATTATAAATGCCTTTAGTATTTATATGCATGGTTTTAGGAACCAAATTAACTTTTAAACTCTTAAGCACCTGAATAAAGTTTAAGTTGTGTAGATTTTGGGGTCCCCATTTCTCACATTTATGATTATGTAGGAATTCTAGAATGGGCTGCATGTGTAGGGGAATTAGCACATAAAAAATTTATGGATACATACCTTCAGATTACTTTTTGTTGCCAAGTATCTTATGGGTAAGTTGAGAGACTGGTTGTTCTAGATATATCATGATCGAGGATATGTTAAGTAGAAACGTTACCCTGATAAAAAAAAAAGAGTAGAAACGGTACGCCGATGAAAAAAGAGAGTAGAAATGGACAAATGGTATGACATCTAAGTAAGCAGCTTCTGATAGCAATATGTGTACTAATTTTCCTCCTTTTTTGTTTTTGTTTTCCCCTCGATCTTGTTAGTTAATTTCTATTCACTTTGAAATTTTCTTATTCTGTTTGGTTTAAGTTTATTTATCTATCAATTTGTTTAGATTGCAATGATGCTAATGTGAAAATCAAATGTAAAAGAAGGGCTTACAAACTCTTAACATATTTTAAATAAGCCCTTATTTTTGGTATATCTTTTTTTCAACTGGGAAGTTTTCTTTCACCACAAAAGCTCTTAATTTTCTGTTGTAAGCCTATCATTCTTGCTTAATTTCTATGGTAGGACTGCGTGAATGGTTTGCTCAAACGGATGACAGGGTTGCTCCTCCAAGAATCCCCGCTGTGGTCAATATGACTTCAACTTCTGTTTCAAAGAAGAGTAAAAAACTTCCAGAGTCTCGCGTTCCTTCTGCAGCTGATATACTAAATAATGCAAGCAAGCATTCTGTGCTGGATGAGTTTTCTGAGGAAGATGAAGAGTTTCAAATTGCTGAGGCAGATCAAGAGGTTTCTTCATTTACTTTTGTGCTCCTATATTTTGGGTTATGCTGTCTCTGAATGAGATTTTTTTTCAGGCACACCTAACTAACCATGAGAATGATGTCAAGAAAACAGGTGAACATAAAATACACATTTTTTTTTTTTAATTTCTTTGGTGTAGGATCTTTAAATATGAACTGAGTGGAGTATCTGATAACAATTGTTTCAATCATATGATGCATTGGAAGAGCCAGCAGATCAAATTGATTTATCATGTTTTAAGGGTAATCTACGGCATGATGACCATGAAAAAGGTCGAGATTGTTGGAGGCTTTCTGATGGAAAAAACTTTAAAGTTCGAAGCAAGCAATTTTGTTCTGATAAATCAAAGGTTTCCTGATCTTTTGCTTTATCCTTTGTAGAATGCGCCATTTCAGTCTTGTGCATTGGAATTTACTATTATTTTTTTTATTGCTTGCTCGTATTGTTTTCAATATACGTTTGAAGATTCCTGCCGGGAAACATCTAATGGACCTTGTTGCTGTTGATTGGTTCAAGGACACAAAAAGAATGGACCATGTCGCTAGACGGCAAGGATGTGCAGCACAAGTAATGAAAAACAATTTTCTGTTGTAATTTTTTTATATACTGGGCACCTATGGAAGATGCAATAGGTTGGATTAACATGTTATCACATTGATTTTAAAAAAAAAAACATGTTATCACATTTATTGTGATTCATACGTAGATCCCTGGACTCCACAGGTTTGGTGACTGGCTCATTTAAGGCATTTGCCATGTATGAAACTTGTTGACTTGTCACAATAATAAGGAAGCTGTAGTGTTCAGTATGAAACATTCATTTATAAGATTTTTTACAAACTTCAGTTAACCTGATATGTTTCACGTATTCCTGACAACTTAAGAAAGCATTTTCCAATAGTAAACTTTAAATCTTTTGATCTCATGGTTTATTGCTGATTCCCTTTTAGATTGTTGTATATTCATGGCCTTATTGGTTAATGGTTGTGTAGGTTGCCTTGGAAAAGGGACTTTTCTCTCTGATCTTCAATTTGCAAGTAAGTTGCTGTTGTTGCATGATTTTGAATTTTGAATATGAGAAGTCAGTGTGTTACAGGTGAAATAACGTTGCCCCTATTCCAGGTACCTGGTTCGACCCACTATAGTATGGTGTTCTATTTTGTAACTAAAGAACTAGTACCTGGATCCCTCTTGCAGCGGTTTATTGACGGTGATGATGAATTTCGAAATAGCAGGCTAAAGCTAATTCCATCAGTTCCAAAGGTACGCTTTTGTCTGCCTATGTTAAGGAATTTTCTGACATCACCGTGGCCCGATAATGATTATATTAAATTCCATTAGAACATACGGACATGTCTATAGACATATATTAGTGTGTATCTGGGCCAGTCGTACTGTTTACTTTTACTTCTGTTGTTCAAGCACAATAAGTTTATTGTGATATTTTGAACTTTCAATTTACTTGTGTTGGTACTTTCACGATATAGTCCTCCCGTAGCTTAAGGCTAGAATGATACCAAATAAATTTCCAGAGAATCCAAAAGTTGTAATTGTGTTCCTCTCAATTCTCCCCTTCTCTTCTCTGTCTTAGTTGATTATGTTATATAGTGCATTTATTTGTTGAGTTTGTGAATTGAATTACACAGGGCTCATGGATTGTACGGCAAAGTGTTGGAAGCACCCCGTGTTTATTAGGAAAGGCGGTTGACTGCAACTATATACGTGCTCCCAAGTATTTAGAAGTAAAAACATACAGTATTTGTAGTCTGTTTATTCATCGAGATACTATTATGAACATTAGTGTGTCTTAACATGTTTCACTTTTTTGTAGGTTGATGTGGACATTGGTTCTTCTACAGTTGCTAATGGAGTTTTAGGACTTGTAATTGGTGTAATTACAACACTGGTGGTCGAGATGGCTTTCCTTGTACAGGTATGTCTGTTTCAAACTTTCAATGCATCATATCTAGTTGAACTGAGGATATGGTGATCATATTCATAGTTCTGATAAATAAACTTGTAGGCAAATACCGCAAATGAATTGCCAGAGAAGCTGATCGGAGCAGTCCGGGTTTCTCATATAGATCTTTCATCCGCTGTTGTCCCACAGCTTCCAGATACTTCATGACCCCCTCCCCAACTCATTGTATACCAAATCTTTTGTTCATATATCCCATTTTCCTTTTCATTTTTTCACTCAAACAAGTCATTGGTGTTTTCATAGGGGATTTTGTTTCATGGATTAGTGAAAGGAAAGAAAATAGAAATTGTTTTTTTTTCTTTTTCTTCTTCCTTTGTGGCCTTGTTTCTTCTCATTTGGTTTTCTTGTATGTTTCTTAGAAGAGAAACAGAGTAAGATACTTCTGCTGGAAAATGCATAATGTTCAAGTTTCCAATGCTACAACCTGCAAAAATATGCATTTTGTGCCCATCTCTGCACATTTCAGATCTTAAAGGACACTACAGATAATACGCTCTGGTGTTAAATAAAACTATTGTTCATATTTTCTCATGAAAAACTCGATGAATTTGAAGTATCTCATATGAGGAAAAATATTGATTATTCAAACATATTTCTCTTACAAACTTGCAAAATATTGTACTAAATGTGTATATGTAAGAAACAGTTGGTACAAATGAAACTCGTGGTCTTAAAAAACAGGAGCACTGTGTTCTTTGTTAGTATTATGTACTTCAAGTCTATTCTGGATTCATCGGTATGACACGCCAAAACTTCATTTGGAGATGGATCAGAGTTACAGTCTTCTGCATTGTCCTTGAAAGATGACTGCTTAGAGAACTGACCCCTTTTGGAAAATGGATTTGAGTTATGGACTGTTATTCCTCTCAAACCTGGATCAGAGCTACAAAGTGCATTTCCTTCAGATGACCGATTAGCCAAAACATTTCTTCCGGAAAACGATTCAGCATTATTGATCACTTCAACTTCCTGGGCGAACGAAACCCTTCTATGCAGTGCAGTTTGGGAAGATGGACTAGGATTATGGGTTGCAGGTTCTAATGAATATGGACTAGAATTACGGGATGCAGATGCTGTCAAAGATCGACTAGGATTACATATTGCAGGTCCTTTCAAAGGTGCACATGGATTGCGCTTTCCAATACCTTTGGAAGATGAGCAAGGTTTAAGAGTTGCACTGCCTTTGAAAAGTGAACCAGCAAAGCGGTTTGCATTCCTTTCGGAAAGTGAACCAGGATTTGAAATTGTAATCCCTCTTGAAGAACCATGAATAGGCTTTGGAGTTCCTTTTGAAGATGATCTAGGATTAGAAATTGGATTTCCTCTTGAAGATGAACCGGAACTAGGAATTGGAGTCCCTTTTGAAGATGAACTAGGATGAGAAACTGGAATTCCTCTTGAAGATGAACTGAGACTAGGAATTGGAATCCTTTGTGAAGATGAACTAGGATGAGAAATTGGATTCTCTTTCAAGGACAAACCAAGATTAGGAGTCGCAACCCTTTGACAAGAAGGACCATGATTACGACCTACAATATTACTTGAAGGAATTCCTCTGGAGGAGGAAGGGCGATTATTGGTAAGAGTTCCTTTGGAAGAAGTGTATTGCAGACTGCATTTCTTATAGGAGGTGAAACAATATTCTGAACTTTCTTTTGGTTGGAAGAAAAAAGATGACCATGGGCTACAACATCTTTGGAGGAGCACGGTTCACCATGAACTATTGCGTCTTTGGGAGGCAAAGGGATTTCATGGGCATTGACCCGAAGACACTCTCTAGAGAGTTTCATGAAATGGTCCATTGTGGGATCAAGCTTATATGGTGGTAATTTGCAAAGATGAGAAATAGTTGTAGGAGTAGTTGTGCCTCCATGTGGACCATGCCGCCAAAAAATCTCAAAACTACAATCGCACTGCTCCTCCCCATTTCTATCAAGAGCATGTTTCTTATTATTGACCTGCCAAATAAAAACCACATAGCTACAGCTGCCAATGTAGGAATATATCTCATTGAATCCTTAGATTCAATCATATATTACCATAATGGCTATAGATACTCTGAAACCACAAACTTACAGTAATTCGATGACCACAGTATAAAAAAAATCTTCATTTATATATATATCACCATAAGTATTAACAGTTCCTAAAACAATGCACATGATAAATCAACTAAGAATCTGCAGAATATATATAAACCGAAATGTCACGGTGCATCAACTCCATATGCATTATCATGGATATTGGTTTGTTTAAACAACAAGAGTCTTGTGACTTCTACAAGAGATTGGGAATTGAATCCAAGCCACATCATGTAAATTGAATGGGTGCTTAACCAGCAAGACTCTCATGACTTCTTGAACACATTATAAAATGGATCTCTCACTATGTTCTAGTGGGTATCAACTGGTTCAACAAACATAAGTCTCATCAGTTGTACATGAGACTTGGTAACTCACTAACACATTATTAAATTCTACAGATTCTTCCAAGATAAAAAATTAATGCAACAGCATCAGTGACTCAGTGTAGGACCAATCATATAATAATTGGATCTTTCCAACATTGATTTGGGTATAGGAAAAGGGTTTGTGGGATTTTCACAAAGGACTTCATTTAAGAACAAATGTACTGAAATTCAAGAAACTGAAAACCCACCAACCTTAACAACAGTTGCATCAAAATACCTGAGGTCGCTGTTTTCGAAGTCGCACGCCGCACAAACATCCGTGTCCTTGGTGATGCGTGGACACTCGTGGTCCTGATACTGGATGCTGGCAGGACTAAACATCTTCCCAAAGGCTTCAATGTCGTCGATGCTTCTGAAATCTCCGGCTCGGAAATATTCATTGGACTCGTCGGAGTAGTTGAAGAAGTAGACCACCAGCGTCTGGCCGACGACATCCAGCTTAGCCTCGTACCAGGCGTCGTCCTGTTCCGATCAGAACTCGAAACCCTCTTCGATTGCGGCGGCGGCGGAGAGCGGCGCAAGTGGGTCCCTGATGCACATTGCAGAAGCAAAGGGTTGTCATGAAATGAGACAAAAAGAAAATCAAAGGGAAAAAGTTGAGAACTTGGGTGTGATTACATGAAAATGGAATGCAGAGGTCTGTTGCGACGACAATGGGAAATGATTTGGTGAGGTTAATGATTGGCGATAATGAAGAGGAAGTGGACAATGTTGTTGGATTGGTGTTGCAGCGGATTCAATGGTGCTTTCTTGTAAAAAGTAATGAGGTCGTTTTGTCTCCTTTTGAATTTTGATCGAGTCCGTACTCGTTCATGCTCTTCTCTTGTTTGTCTTTATTCCGTCAAGGTTCAAAATTGAGTTTGAACCAAATAATTGAACCTCATTGGGCCGGATCGATTAAATTCGGTCCGACCTTCCGTTCAATATTAGAGAAAATATTTGCCCGGTTAACTTTTGATTCAATTGGATGAAACTTTTTTCCCATTTTATAGTTTTATTTTTTTCGAAGATAACTATAGTTAGAAGTTACCTAATGGAAAAAGAGGTAGCATTTCATCTTAAATAAATATGAGATTTGGGAGAAATAACGTCAATTCACATTTTCCCTTTTTTCTATCCGCTTACTTCCCCTCCCACTATTCTGTAAATACAAAAATGTCTGCAAGCTTTTTATCAAAATCGTGGAACTCAAGTCTTTTTCTGGTGATCAGACTTTTGAATTGTATTCGGGAGTAACAAAGTAAGTGTTCATAAGACCCTAATTCTTTTAATTGTGTTTCAATACAAACTAAATCAATGAGATCATATTGGCACGTTAAATTTCACTTCTATCCATCAAAATGAAATTGTGAAAGCAGAACAATCCGCTGAATCCATTTTTTTTTAATGAGATGATATGATTTCATTGACAACCTAATTTAAATTAAAACTTCATCCCTTAGGCTTAAGGAGCAACAACTAGGGTTAGCAGAGAAAAAACCCTAGGGCGGTTGCAACTCTTTTGGGCGGCGGTGCTGGTCACTTGGTGGTCGTTATCTCTCTAGGAGTGTATTACCTTTAGGGCAAAAAAGGGTGACTAGGGTTTTCACTTGTGGTGGCTAGGGTTTCGGCAAACGACGACTATTAGGAAGGAAGGGATGTCCGATTCGTTCTCCATTAGTGGCTGCGTGTTTCTGGTTCAACATCAATGATCATGGTGAGGGTGGGATTTGAGTTGGCGAATGCGCTGTGTAGGGTGTGGGGGTTTCAAATAGGGGTGTTCATCGGTCCAAACCCGGACCGGACCAAATTTTGCACATTTATTGGAATGAAGACCAGACCAGTAATAATCGGTCCATGGACCGGGACTGGACCGAATATAATTTTAAAAAATTAAACTTTTAAATAAAGAAATAGAGAAATACTATCAATAATTAAAATTAAAGTCAATAAAATCAATAATAATAATGTAGTATAGTGTACTGAAAGTGATTATTTAATGTTTTAAAATGTAATTAATAATAAAATATATAATTTTGGAATTATAAATTAAAATCGGTCCGGACCGAAAATGTACCGAACTGACCCGGGACCGGACCGGACCGAAATTTCAATAATTTTAGGACCGATAATCGGACCAAATTTTTCCAGTCCATTTCCGGTCCAGTCCAGGGTGTTTTTCGGTCCACCCCAATTCATGCACAGTCCTAGTTTCAAAGGAGGTCGCGGAAGGGTGTGACGAGGTTAATGGGACGAAGAACATATTATAAGGTTGTTCAGGTTCGCCAATGACCAAGATTGGGATACAAGGAGGTTGTCGTGAGAGGACCAGCTCGCGGTCTAGTCGGGGAGGTGGGGTATTGGTTCGGTAGGTTCAAGGTTTGGTGATTCGGTGGATGCTCGCAGGCATCAGTCAAATCGAAAGAGAGGGTTTACCCAGTGCCTTTGAGTTTAGTGATTTTGACGTTTTGGCTATAATTGCCAATTAACGTGAGTTCGAGTCCAGTTGTTTGTTCTATTTTGTTCAAGTTTTTATTTCTAATGGCTTTAGTCTATTTGGTTTAGGTTTTATTTCATGTTACTTTAGTTTATTTGATTTCGTTTTAGTTTATGTTTCGCTACCTTATGTAATGATTTGCTTTAATTAATGAAGTTTATTCTTCCCTTAAAAAAAAAAAAACTTTATGACTTAGACTTAA